>JBBPTU010000675.1:0-19559 GCA_038094295.1 Tylopilus aff. beelii | reverse complement strand
GATGGCCCACTCCACATGAGTAGTTGTGGGTATTTGAGACTATGCCAAAGTGCTCATATCAGTTCAGGACCCCAGTGGTAGACCAATGCTTCTTGACATTGAGCAGACCATGATCTATACATGCGTGTGCAACAGCTATCGAGGGACAGCGAACTCGGTCGTTGTGCATGAGAGACAACAGACAGGTGATTGCTGGTACATGCACAAAACTAAATACTTGTTCGGGCAAAGTATCAAAACAAAGTGTAAAACATGCAAAGGCATGCTCGGGCCGTGGTCAATGCACGAGCACGGGGTGAACAAGAGCGGGATGGTCATAGCACAACCTACAACAATAAATGCAAGTCAAAAAGGATAAACGATTATAGGAAACAATACGTGGCAGCGCGCGTTGGTTTTGATGCAGTCTGGTGACGCTTGGGGTTGTGCCCGAGCTCGCTCTAACTCCAACACAGACCGCAGATATCCTTGACAGAGTGACCCTCACGAACACAGACCACAGATATCCTTGACGGAGTGACCCTCACGACGAAGGGCCGGGATACAGGACTCTAGGTGGTTGCGCATGGAAAAAGTGGGAGAAGACAGTCACCATGGTATCACTGAGTTTGATTTGTTTGGTTGGGACCCGGGGTCCTAGTCACGTGCTCGGTAAACCATTCGAATGATTTGGTTACTTTCCACGGACTTTTGAAAACCGCTGTAAAGTATTTTGGTAGTGTCTTTGATAAAGCAAAGACAGCAGATGTTGTCTCCTTGTCAGCTGGTTCTGACCAACATAGGATGTGAGAGGTGCAGTGAAGGGTATGGACAGCAAGGATGAGGTTGTGAAGGGGTCCTGGGGTGTAGGCCTCCTGGGACTGATAGACCTTGAGGTGGTCTGGGTTCTCAGGACCTGGGTGATGAGTTTGTGTTTGTGTTACGATATGCATCCTGTTGCTCCTGTCTCCTTTGTTCATCTAAGAGCGAACAGTAAACGTAGAGGATCACTAGTAAGGCTTGATAGAGGAAGTCCAGCTCTGCGAGGGTCTTGCCGGAAGAACCTATCTTCACAGCGGATGAGATGAGAATGCAGGTTGATTGCATAGATCAAACTGGAGTACAAGGCGCTATCTAGGGGTATTTATACGTAAGTATGTGGGGATGGGAATACATAGTCATAACGAGAGATATGACTATGGGAGAGGATTAGTGTCCATGGGAAAGCCAAGACAACAACGTGAGATCGCTTCTCACGTCTCTGGGAATGCATGTTAGGTAAGAGGGAAGGTTAAATAGAGTCCATATGATGGTGTACAGGATGAAGTAATCGCGAATAGAGATTGCGGCGAGGGCCCGCACGGAACATAGAATGAAGTAGAGAAAAACAATCAAACCAACCATGTAGTTAGTCCAGGATCTCCTGATCAGTAGTGAAGTGGTCCTCAATGGCATCCCAGGGGAAGTCCCCTCCAGGTAGCACTTCGTCGTTGACATAAGCAACGACTCCTTGGTCGAAGCCGTTGATCACTGCTTCTTGAAGTGCGAAGTGGAGATCTTCCTGATGACGCGCCATGTCAGCCCAAACCATAACATTACCCTCCGCTACGGGTTGAGGTATCACCTCAACCTCTATCTGGACCGTCTGGGTCACCCTCGTTCCAGAGCTCGTCGTAGTCGTCCCATTCCAATTCATCTGGAGGAAGGGGACCTGGGCAGCGTCACTCTGGATGACCCCGTTTGCCACAGCGCGGGCAAGCGTGTGGTTGGACTGGGCACATATACTGGGGATGTCTGGAGGAGGTGACCCCGCATCCTGGGCAAGTGTATTGAGGGCAGTCTGGGTGCCAGTGATCAGGGGCTCCACACTCGTGGCAGTCATCTCCCGGAGTCAGGTTGCGAGCTTGTTCATGGTAGGCGATGAGTTCTGGGGTTGGGGCTGCCAGATTGGCGACAGCAGTACGGGTGGTGACGTGGGTTGCGTGGGCAAGGGTGTAGAGGGCGGAGTGGGGGAGATGGTTACCATGATAGGCCACTCCCTGGTGGGCTCTGGCTGGGTCCCAGCCGGCATCTGCTGCATTGGAGGAGACGGTGGAGGGGGTAAGAGAGTCCTGGCGCAGGACAGGGGAGTCGTCGGAGAGGATGGAGGGAGAAGAGGGGGAACCGGGCTCATTGTCCAGGTGTGTGGGTAGTGGAGGAGGAGGGGGTGGAAGTGAGGACAGAGGGGGCATCCCTTGGCTTGGATGACTTAGATAGGCGTCTTCCACCAGATCTCTTACCCCTCTTGCCAAGCCCCTCAGTTCTGAGGGAGAAGGCGAGTCCCTCAGACGCGTCCACTGCAGGACGTATCAGGCCCACATATTCTCGGACTCCGACCAAGTACCCCCAGAATTCGCTAGTGGAGAGGTAGATGAACACACAACGCACCAGGGCACGTCGCATTTGGAACAAAAGGGCAGCGACCAGGGACAGGTACCCACTCTCCAGCATTCCGTCATAGTATCTTGGGATTGCTGATGATACAGCAAAGATCACTGCCGCCATCGAAGGTGTCTCAGGCTGTCCTCCTTGCCAAGAGAGGGCAATGAGGGAGCGTTTGAGGGTGTGGACGGCCAGAATGTGGTCTGCAAGGGGTCCAAAGGTCTGGTAGTTGGGGGAGGGCCTGGAGTTCAAGGAGTGCTGGGGGCCACTCAAGAAGGATGGAACAGAGTTCCCTCTTCTGTCGAGTGGTAAGGAAGTCGAGGAAGAGGGGGAAGTCCTCAGGGATCTCACAATCATCTGGATAGGTGACTGCAAGCAAGGTGGAGGGGAAGAGTTCGATGGGGGAGGCCAAGACATGGTTAGGAAAGTGGGAGAGGGGTTGCATTTTCTTAGGGGGGGACAGAGTAGTCGGGAGCTCCTCTCTTAAGTATCCCCTCCCTCAAGTTCTTCGTGATCAGTGGTTACCCACTCCTGTCACCAGTTTTGGTCGAGTATTTCCTGAGTAGGGGGTGGGGGAATCTGTAGTGCAGGTGGTGGCGGTGGCATGGGTTCCCTGAGGACTGGGGCAACAGGCGTGGGGATTGTCGGGGGTAGAGGGGATGGGGGCCTGGTGGGCGGTGCCGTTGGGGCTACTGCCCAGGTTCCTGCCAGTCCAGGGACTTTGACGGGGGCGAGAGAAAGGGAGATGTTTCCCCAAGGCGTGGTGAGGGAGATGCAAATCCCGTACTGGCTGAAACTCCAGTAGAAGACCGCGAGGAAGGTGATGAAGACATAGGAAAGAGCTAAGGCGCACAGGTCAGTGATTGAGAGCATGGTCGTTGGGGTGAGAGGGTCAGTTCTGTCGGGGGAAGTCCATGGGAAAGCGTGCTTGGTAATCCTTTAATGTCCGCTTAGCATGAGAAAGGTTCGTCGCTGGTTCCCAGGTATCTTCGCTATCTGCATAGCCTTTCCATCTGATTAGGTATTCCCATCTTTTTCCCTTACGACGGTGGCGTTTGATGGTTTCGATTTTGTACTCTGCATTGCCCTCTACCATCTGAGGAGGTGGTTGGGCAAATGCGGGTCTGAATTCGGCAGTAGTGGTTGCGGTGGTTAATTTAGAGGCGTGGAAAACATCGTGTATCTTCCATGTTTCGGGAAGTGCGAGCCGGTAGTTAAGTCGACTCAGTACCTGAGTGATTTCGAATGGTCCGACCCTTCTTGGGCTTAGCTTCCGATGGGCGAACTTGATCCGGAGGTCTTTTGCTTCCAGCCATACCCTATCCCCTACCTTCCATCCTTTAAACCTGGAATTCACTCGCTCTCGCATGTCTTGTTGGGCTTTCTGGTGGGCCGCCAGTGCTTCCTTTCGTGCTTGGTCCAGGATCGTGAGGCGATGTTTGAGTGCCGGAAGGAAGGTGGTTTTCAAGAGGGGAGGGTAGGCCCACGGTTCGTATCCCATCATTAGGGAAAACGGAGAGGCGTTTGTGACCAAGTGGGTGGCTGAATTGTGGGAGAATTCTGCCATGGGGAGCATCTCGGCCCAGTTCATTGGGGTATTCCCACAGAAGATCTGCAGATAGGTTTCTAGTTCCTGGTTTACCCATTCAGTCTCTCTGTCAGTCTGGGGGTGATACGCAGTGGATAGGACTATGTCATATTCCAGTAAGCGGGCGAGTTCCTTAGCGAAGGCGGAGGCAAAGTGTATCCCATGGTCCGAGATACATTTGTCGTGTAGGCCGAATCTGGGGAAGATGTGTTTGAAAAATAGTGCTGCTACATCCACTGCCGTCGCGTTCTTGGTGCATGGTAAGAAAATCACCCCCTTCGTAAGCCCGTGGTCGACCACAACCATAACAGAGTCAAAGCCATCGGATAATGGCAGGTCGGTGATGAGATCCACGGAGATCTGCTGAAAGGGGCGGGTAGCCGAGGATGGAATGGGAGAGAGCCCTGGCGCCGTAGGATGGGTGTTGACCTTGTTGGCCTGACACACGAAACACCCCTGCACAAAGCGGCGAACCTGAGATGCCAGACCCGGCCACCAGTAGTCCTGAGACACCCTGGCCAAGGTGTGGAACTGGCCTTTGTGGCCCCCTGCGGGGGTAGAGTGGAGTTGGGCGAGCAATTCCTGTTGGGCCAGTTTGGGGACATAAAGGCGTCCCTTAAAATAGAGTGCCCCGTCAACGAACGTCCAATCGGTAGGCGTGGTGCGGGGCAGGAACGGGGCTTCGGAAGAGATGGCTGTAAAAGCCTGGAGTACGAGGGGGTCTGCTGCAGTAGATGAAGCTATTTTCTCCGCTAGAGCGACGTCCAGGCGGTGAATGAAGGCAGTCAGTGGGAGGAAAACAATGTCCACATTGTCGTGCAAGGTGTCGACATCATCTTTGCGCGAAAGGGCATCCACTGGGCCCATCTCAGTTCCCGGAAGGGCAGTCTTTAGTTTATCAACAAGGTCGGAGATCAAGGGGAGGGGGTAGGCGTTCTTTACGGTTCCTGAATTCACGTGTCGGTAATCCTGACAGGGGCAAAGTTTCCCATCCTTCTTAGGTACGAAAAAGAATGGAGATGCTTGGGGGGACTTGGAAGGGATGATTTTTCCGCTCTTCAAATGCTCGTCTACAAAGTCCCAGCATGCTTGGGTTTCTTGCGGGTTCAAGGGGTAGGACTTGGCTCGTTTTGGGACGAACTCCTTAGTTAATTCAATCGCATGGTCGAATTTCCATTTCGGGGGTAGCTCTCCCTCCAGGGGTTCTTCGAAGACCTCCTTGTACGACTCATACACAGGTGGTAGTACGACCTTCCCTTTTTCGGTGGCTGCGGCGAGGGTGGTTGACACGGTGGTCTTTCGTACTGGATAAGCTTTTGCTGCTTTGTAATCCAGCTTCTTCTTCCATAGCTTAGCTATTTTGGCATCTGGGTCCATTCCCAGGTAACGGATGAGGTACCGTTGGGTTACTGCTTTTGGGGAGTCGTGCTGTAGCTTAGGCATGACGTTGGGGAGTTCTACCGTTCCTTTTGCCCAGTCGATCATGGGGTTCATCTCTCGTAACCAGGGGAGTCCTAGAATTAAGCTTTCTTTTCCGCAATCAATTACCATAAAGGTTGTGGGCTGCTCTTTTTCTCCAATCAGTAGGTTTAGGGTTACTTGATGTCGGATTAGCCCATTGCTATTCGTGGTTCCATCCATGTTGCTTGCCCTAAGAGGGGTTTTCATCTGCTCCTTCTTCCACCCTGCCTTATTGACGAGGTGTCTATCGGTGAAACATCCAGTTGCCCCGCTGTCCACTAGTGCGGGTTTGTCGACGATTTTGCCTGAGGTACCAGTGTAAAGGGAAGTGGGGATTCTCATTGATTTTGACTTGGTACTGGTTACAATTACAGGCGCAATTCTGGGAAGTGAAGACGTCGATTCTTCCTTCCCTTTCAAAAATCCTTATGTGCGGAGACTCTATTGATGGCCTCTTCCTTGCCGTCCCCTTCTTCTTTGTCAACTTCTTCGTCGTGTTTCTGGTAGCATATCCTGAGGGTCTTGATCGCTGTCTCCTTGGAGATCCGGTTTTCCTTCATGAATTTCTGAAAAGGAGAGTCCCTCTTTGTCTCAGTTGCCCTTATCTGGTTTCGTGTTCCTCTGCTGTTTCATTCCAGATTCCTGTTTCGGTTACCCTTGAATCGTCCCCCGGGGTAGCGAGGGTGGTTCCTTGTCGAGCATCCCAGTTTCTTGCAAATAAAGCATAGTCCTTTAGCGAAGCATTCAGCTCTTTCATCAGAAGTGAGGTGGATAGCATCTACGTCCATCTGGTATGGGTCCTTTTCATTATTGTGTCGATGGATCAATGGTATCCATCCCGTCCTTCCTCCCCTATCGTACTTGTTTTGTTCGGCAAGATTGTAGAACATTCCGGCTCTGTCCAGCCATTCCTTCATGTCCTTGGGCTGTGGGACGACTAGGGCCATGGCTTTGGTGGTGTCGAGGTCTACTGCTTTCTGTAAGATTCGGAAGACGTCATTGATATCCTTCATCTTTGCTCGTCCAGCCTCTAGCTCAAAGACCGTTCTAAACTTATGGAAGTCTCCCCCGAATTTCCTAATATCCATGGCATGCAGGGCGTTCCGTGCTTGTTGCTCCATGGAGGCTGGGCAGAAGGTGGTGAGGAAGCTTTCCAATACATCCTTGAAGGTAATCTTTTTCCCTTCCTCTCCCTCGCCATACATCTTATTGTACCATCCTTCGGTGAAGGCTTGTCCTTGGCCTTTACTCATTCAGTTAAGGAAGGTGATGGTTTGTTGTCCCCTTTGGTGGTGCTATGATTGAAGATCTGGGGGTTGGCGTTGAAGTATGTGCACATCTGGTTGTGCCATCTGTTGGCGTCCTCGACCTCTCCAGAGAAGCCGTCGGGGAGGGCTGCCTTGTTTTCTTTGTCTTCGGCATCGGCCATTGCTGCTTCGATTGCTCTTTGTGTCCTCTCGTGAATTCAGGCGATGGTATTGGGAGAGGGGGGGTGTGGTCGTCGGGATCAAAGAGACCAAAGCGTTCTTCGCCTTCTTCCAGGTACGGATTAGGCAAGTACAAACGTGCTGGGGGGTCGGCAAGCGGTTCTGTGTCGACATGAATGGAAACTTCTGGTTCTGGGTGCTCTCTCTCTTCATTAGCCTGTTGGTCGTCCTGTACTGGGTAGGGGGTCTCGTCCTCCCTTCACTGAGGGATAGAAAGCTCCACGGTAGCGGGAGTTGTATTGACCTCAGTCTGTGTCCTTAGTGTACCGAGAAGGGATCCGGCTTGACTCGAGGAACCTGGTATGTGCCTACTTCAAGTCGCAGGGCAAGCAGCCTGTGATGCTGGATTAGGAACCACCTGGTGGGGGTGTGAAGGGTGAGGGCGCGAGGAGGTAGGGGTTTGGGTTTGGTTGTTGGAGGAGTCGTCTGATGGAGGGCTTCAGAAGGACGTGGTGGGGGTAGGCGGGCTCCGAACTTAAGAGTTGGATCCAGGGGAAGAGTTTGATCTTTTGTTACGATATGCGTCCTGTCGCTCCCATCTCCTTTGTTCATCTAAAAGTGAACAGTAAACGTAGAGGATCACTAGTAAGGCTTGATAGAGGAAGTCCAGCTCTGCGAGGGTCTCGCCAGAAGAACCTATCTTCACAGTGGATGAGATGAGAACGCAGGTTGATTGCATAGATCAAACTGGAGTACAAGGCGCTATCTAGGGGTATTTATATGTCAGTATGTGGGGATGGGAATATGTAGTCATAATGAGAGATATGACTATGGGAGCGGATTAGCATCCATGGGAAAGCCAAGACAACGACGTGAGATCGCTTCTCACATCTCTGGGAATGCATGTTAGGTAAGAGGGAAGGTTAAATAGAGTCCGTATGACAGTGTACAGGATGAAGTAATCGCAAATAGAGATTGCAGCAAGGGCCCGCATGGAACATAGAACGAAGTAGAGAAAAACAATCAAACCAACCATGTAGTTAGTCCAGGATCTCCTGATCAGTAGCGAAGTGGTCCTCGATGGCATCCCAGGGGAAGTCCCCTCCAGGTAGCACTTCGTCGTTGACATAAGCAACGACTCCTTGGTCAAAGCCGTTGATCACTGCTTCTTGAAGTGTGAAGTGGAGATCTTCCTGATGACGCGCCATGTCAGCCCAAACTGTAACAGTTTGGCTGGGAGGGGGAGGAGGTCCAGGAAGAGGGGGAGTTCCACAGGTACAGGATAGTCATTGTGGAATTGGGTGTCTATCTGATTGAGGGATAGGGCAAGGGGAGAGGAGGAAGAGGAGAGGCAATAGTAGACAAGCATCATGGTATAGGTACTTATCTCTTCCTCTCTTCACTCTTTATAGGTTGTTGGGCAGTGCCTCCCCTTGCAACATAGGGTGGTCTGGATCAGGGACCCATTGGGGCTGCCAGTTCCTATCAATTGTGGCCTGATTGGGAGGTGATGGCCCCGCAGGTGGTGGTGGCATGGCTAGATTGGAAGGTGGTGGTGCAACAGTGGCAATAGGGGGCAGTGGAGTGGGAGTTGGTGTGGGAGGGGCGGTCGGGGCACTGTCCCAGTCTGGGTTAGGTGTTCCAGGGAATCTTACTGGGGAGATGGACAAGGCAAGGTCTCCCCATGGCATGGTTACTTGTAGGTGGAAGCCGTGCTGGCAGTAGCTCCAGTAGTAGACTCCCAGGAAGGAGAGGAAGAAGTAGGAAATTACATGTGTGCAGAGGTTGAAGAAGGAGAACATGATGGTACAATGGAGAGGTGGAGGTTACTTCCTTTTTGGGAAGTCTTTTGGAAAGCGCGATTGATAGTTTCTCATAGTCTTCTTGGCATGGGAAAGGTTTCCAATGGGTTCTCAGGTGTTTTTGCTATTGGCATAGCCTTTCCACTTGATCAGGTACACCCAGGTCTTTCCCTTGTGATGATGGCACTTGATGGCATTGATTTCATATTCCATTTTGCCCTCAACAATTTGGGGGGGTGGTTGTGTGAAGGTGGGGCCAAACTCCTCAGTGGTGGTTGCTGGGGATAGTTTAGTGGCGTGGAATATGTTGTGTATCTTCCATGTTGGGGGAAGGGACAATCAGTAATTCAATCGGCTCAGGACTTGGGCAATTTTGAAGGGGCCAACTTGCTTTGGGGCAAGCTTTCAATGGGTGAATTTGATATGAAGGTCCTTTGCTTTGAGCCAAACCTTGTCTCCTACTTTCCACCCTTTGAACCAGGTATTTGTTTGTTCCCACATGTCCTGTTGAGCCTTTTTATGGGCAGTGAGTGCTTCTACTCTCGTTCTCTCAAGTAGCTTCATATGATCCTCGAGGGTGGGAAGGAAGGTGGTTTTAGTGAGTGGGGGGTATGCTCTGGGTTTGTAGCCCATCATGATGGAAAATGGGGAGGTGTTGGTGACCAAGTGTATGGCAGAGTTGTGGGAGAACTCTGCCATTGGGAGGAGTTTGCTCCATTTCTTGGGGGTGTTGCCACAGAAGATGTGTAGGTAAGTTTCTAGTTCCTGATTTACTCATTCCATCTCGCCATCAGTTTGCAGGTGGTAGGCAGTGGAGAGGGCAATGTCATATTTGAGCAGTCTGGCCAGTTCATTAGTGAATGCTGATGCAAAATGAACCCCACGGTCTGAGATGCACTTGTCATGGAGGCCAAATCATGGGAAGATGTGCTGGAAAAAGAGGGAGGCAACATCCACTGCCGATGCAGTTTTGGTGCAAGGGATGAAAATTACTCCCTTCATAAGGCCATGGTCTACCACAACCATGACAGAGTCGAAGGCACCTGAGGGGGGAAGGTCCGTGATAAGATCCACTGAGATTTGCTGGAAGGGGCAGGTCATGGAAGAGGCAATTGGAGAAAGCCCCAGGACTGTGGGGTGAGTATTAACCTTATTTGCCTGACAAATGTAGCACCCTTGGATGAAGTGACAGACATGGGAAGTGAGACCTGGCCACCAATAGTCCCAGGAGATGCATGCCAGGGTACAGAAGTGGCCCTCATGGCCCCCAGCAGGGGAGGAGTGGAGTTGTTGCAACAATTCCTGGTGGGCAGGTTCCAGGACATACAGGCAGCCCTTGAAATAGAGAGCTCCGTCAAGGAATGTCCAGTCATCAGGGGAAGTGCGCAGGAGGAGGGAGGACATCGAGGACATGGTGTGCAGGGTGTCCAGGACAAGGGGATCTTCCAGAGTGGAATGGGAGATCTTGTCGGCAAGAGCTAGGTCCAGCTTTTGAATGAAGGCCATGGGGGGGAGGAAGACTATGTCTTCATTATCCCCTGAGGTATCCACATTGTCCTTGTGAGACAGGGCATCTGCTGGGGCCATTGTGGTTCCAGGGAGCACCTGCCAGAGAAGATCATAGTCTTGGAGGAACATCTGCCAGTGCACTTGTTGGCATGAGAGGTTGTGTGGATGCTTGAAGTGAGTGAGGTTCCTGTGGTCTGTGAGGATAGTGACAGGGTGCTGGGTGCCGGTGAGGTAATGTTGCCACTCCGCAAGGGCTAAGATCACTGTGAGCAATTCTCTATTGTAGATGTCATAATTTTGCTCTGCAGAGCTGAAGGTTTTCGAGAAGTATGCACAAGGATGGAGATCACTTGAGGAATCCTTCTGCATAAGAACTGCCCTGGCGGCCAACAGGGAAGCATTGGTCATTACCATCAAAGGGGCTGTGGTATCAGGGTAGTGAAGGACAGGCTTGATCAGGAAGGTGGCTTTGAGTTGCTCAAATGCCAACTGGCAGTCGTCAGTCCAGTCCCATGGGGCCCCTTTCTTGGTCAGGTCATGGAGGGGGCAGGCAAGGTCAGAGAATCCCCCAATGAATTTGCAGTAGAAGTTGCAGAATCCGATGAAGGATCAGACCTCTTTTACCGACGTAGGAGGTTGCCAATTTTTGATTGCGGTCAACTTGGTGGGGTCCATCTTAACCTCACCCTTCTTAACTACCATCCCGAGATATTCAACTTCCGCTATGTTAAAGCTGCATTTCTCCAACTTGAGGTACAACTTATGCTCCCTCATGCATTGGAGAACTTCTCTGGTTCATTGGTCATGCTCCTCTTGGTTCTTAGAGTGGATGAGGAGATCATCCATATAGATGATGAGCCACCCTTTGGCTATCATGTCTCCGAAGATGTGGTCCATCAGGGCCTGGAATGTTGCAGGGGAGTTACACAGCCCAAAGAACATGACTGTGGGCTTGAAGAGCCTAAAAGGGGTGACAAAGGCTGCCTTCCACCTATCCTCCAGCCAGATGAGGACAGTGTTGTATCCCCATCAGATGTCCATTTTAGTGAAGATTGACAAGTCTTTGAGTTTGTCGATGAGATCTGAGATCAGGGGGAGTGCATAGGCATTCTTGATCGTTCCTGAGTTAACATGGCAGTAATCTTGGCAGGGTCGTAGTTTCCCATCCTTTTTTGGAACAAAGAAGAATGGTGAGGCTTGAGGGAATTTCAACGGAACAATCTTTCCACTCTTCAAATGCTCGTCTACAAATTCCTTGCAGGCTAATGTCTCCTGGGGGTTCAGTGGATATGACTTAGCCCTCTTCGGAATGAAATCCTTTGTCAATTTGATTGCATGGTTGAAGATTCGGGACAGGGGTAGTTCTCCTTCCAGTGGGTCCCCGAAGACCTCTTTATACGCCTGGTATGCTGGTGGTAATGCCATGTTCTTCTTTTCCACTGCTGTGGCCAGGGTGGTGGATACCGTGGTCTTGCGTACTGGATAGGCACAGGCTGCTTCATAATCCAATTTCTTCTTCCACAATTTTGCTATGTGAGTGTCTGGATCTATTCCTAAATACCTGACAAGGTATTGCTGGGTTAACACCTTTGGAGAGTCGTGCTGTAACTTGGGCATGACATTGGGGAACTTGACTGTTCCCTTTGCCCAGTCGTTGAGGGGATTGGTTTCTTGTAACCATGGGAGTCCCAAGATTAGGCTTTCCTTTCCACAGTCAATAACCATGAACTGCTGTTGTTGTTCCTTATCGCCAATCCTCAGGGTCAATGTGACCTGATGGCAAATTAAGCCATTGCTATTTGTGGTTCTGTCCACGTTGCTAGCCTGTAAAGGGGTCTTCATGCATTCCTTTTTCCATCTGGCCTTATTTATGAGATTCCAGTCGATGAAGCATTTGGTGGCTCTGCTATCCACGAGGGTGGGTTTGTCGACAATTTGTCCTGTAGTACCAGTGTATAGGGAAGTGGGGATTCTCATGGATTTAGACTTTGTACTGGTTATGATTACAGGCACAATCCTGGGAAGAGAAGCTGTCAATCCTTTCTTCCCTTTCCAAAATCCTTGTGGACAGTTATGTTGTTTATAGCTTCTTCCTGGCTGCTGCTTTCTTCCTCCCCCTCATCATGCTTCTGATAACAGATCTTGAGGGTCTTGATGGCAGTCTCCTTGGAGATTCCCTGTTCCTTCATGAATGTCCACATTGGGGACTCCTTCTTGGTTTCAGTGGCCCTTATTTGATTTCAGCTTCCTCCACCATTTCACTTGTTCCTGTTCCTGTTCCTATTTCTGAAACAGCTGTTTGAGTTGCAGGGGTGGTTCCTTGTAGAGCATCCTGGCTTTTCACAAGTGAAACATAGTCCTTTGGCAAAACACTCCACTTGCTCATCCAGGGTAAGGTGAATGATGTCAATGTCCATTTGGTAGGGGTCCTTCTCATTGTTGTGCCGACAGATGGATGGCATCCAGCCTGTTCCTCCTCCTCTGTCATACTTGTTCTGTTTGGCAAGGTCATAGAACCTCCCTGCCTTATCCAGCCATTCCTTCATGTCTTTTGGTGGGGGATCCACCAAGGCCATGGCTTTTGCAGTATCAAGGTCTACCACTCATTGTAGGATTCTGAAGACAACGTTGATGTCTTTCATCTTGGCTCTCCCTGCCTCCAGCTTGAAGACGGTCCTGAATTGATGGAAATCTCCTTTGAACTTTCAGATATCCATGGCATGTAGGGCGTTCTGGGCTCATTGTTCCATGGAGGCCAGGCAGAAGGTAGTGAGGAAGCTTTCTGATATTTCTTTAAATGTGATCTTCTTTGCCTTTTCTTCATCTCCATACATCTGGTCGTACAATCCTTCAGCAAAGGCTTTCCCTTGTCCCTTGCTCATCCAATTGAGAAAGGTGATAGTATGCTGTTTGTCCCCTTTGGTAGTGGTGTGATCGAAGATCTGGGGGTTGGTGTCAAAGTACACGCGCATCTCATTGTGCCATCTGTTGGCATCCTCAGTCTCTCCTGAGAATCTGTGAGGGAGGGCAGCCTTGTTTTCTTTGGTCTCATCGGCCATCGCTGCATTGATTGCTCTCTGCGCACTTTTGTGAATTCAGGCGAGGGTATTGGGAGAATAGGGTTCTTCTTCTTCATCCAAGTCAAAGAGGCCAAAACGCTCTTCACCTTTTTCCAGATGGGGGTTTCCCGGTTTGTAGGATAGAAGAGGGGGATCATGGAGTGGTTCAGTGTCGATGTTGATTGGTGGGTCAGCTTCATCTTCTCGCCCTCTGGGTATGGGATCGGAGGTCTGTTCTTCAGCTCATTCGTGAATATAAAATTCCACTGTAGGGACAGATGTATCGATTGCAATCTGTGGTTCAGGGGAACTTCCAGATCATGGATGGGTAGGGGATCTTAGAGCACTGTGGCCATATCCAGTTTGAGTTGAGGAGCCAGGTATGCACCTACTTCTTGGTGTAGAGCGACTTGTCTGAGGGTTTGTATGATGAACCACTGGGTTGGCGTGTGCAGGACAAGGGCGTGAGGAGGTAGGGGTTTGGGAGTGGTCATTGGAGGAGTTGTCAGATGGGGGGCTGTGGAAGGATATGGTGGGGGTAGGCAGGCTCCAAACTTAAGAGTTGGAGCCAGGGGAAGAGTTTGATCTTTTGTTATGATACACGTCCTGTTGTTCCCTTCTCCATAGCTCATCTAACAAGGAACAATAGATGTAGAGGATAATGAGCAACATCAGGTAGAGAGGATCCAGTCTGGCAGTAGTCTTGCTTGAAGATTCTATCTTCACAGTGGAAGAGATGAGAACACAGGTAGATTGCATAGATCAAACTAAAGTACATGGCGCCAATCTAGGGTATTTATACATAACTGGGGATAGGGGAGATGCTATCATAACAAGAGATATGATAGTGGGAGAGTAGTGGCATCCGTGAGAGGAAAATAAGAGTTGCGTGAGAAGGACTTCTCACGTATGTGGGAGGGCATAAGATCTGGTGAGAGGAAATCTACACTGAGTCCATATAGCAGTGAACTGGATGGAATAATTGAGAAAGGAAATGGTGGCGCAGACCTTATGCCTGAAGGCAATGCAGCAAGGAGAAACAGTCCAGATATCGATGGAGTCAGTCAATAGACTGCTCTGTTGCAAATGCACCCTCTATATCTTTCCAAGGGAAGCTATCCCCAGGAAGGACTTCTCCATCACAGAACGAAATGTACCCCTCGTAGGTTCCTTCCTTGATGGCCTGTTGGATGGCTTTGTTGAGTTCAGTAGCATGTATCAACGAATCATCTCAAACCATAACACTATCCATGTCCCCAGTAAGATTCCCAGGGACACCTAACCCAGACTTGGACAACACCCCAAATGCCCCCCCCACACCAATTCCCACTCCACTGCCCCCGATGCCTCCCATCATGCCACCACTTCCTAATCCAGCTGTGCCACCACCACCTGTGGGACCACCACCTCCCGATCAAGCCACCCTGGACAGGAACTGGCAACCACAATGGGTCCCTGACCTGGACCATCCCATGATGGAAGGAGAGGCACCACCCGATGACCTATAAAAAAGTGAAAAGAGGGAGAGATAAGTACCAACTTCATAATGCTTGTCTACTACCACCTCTCCTCCTCTTCCTCTCCCCTCATGTTGTCCTTAGACCAGATTGATACCCGCTTCCATGATGACTATCCAGTACCCGAGGAACTCCCCCTCTTCCTGGACTTCCTCCCCCTCCCTGTCAAATATGAACTCATCACCCAGATCCTGGAGAACCTAGATTACCTCAAGGTCTACTAGTCCCAGGAGGCCTATACCCCAGGACCCCTCCATAACCTTGTCCTTGCCGTCCACACCCTTCGCCGCACCTCGCACATCCTTTGTTGGTCTGAGCCGTCTGACCCAGAGACGACATCCACCATCTTTGCTCTATCAAAGGTCCTACCAAGACACTTTGACAAGCTGCTGGGACATGGCTTCCTGTCCTTGGTGGAGACCCTTCTGCACTTGCTGCAATGTTCCCTGGTGCACAATGTGTTCCTCCAATTCCCCCACAGCATCCTCCAAGAATATCTGGTCCAGGTCTTCAAGTGATGGGATGAAAAGGACCTACCAGTGGATGACACTCTGTCCCCCACCAACCCTGTCCCCTCTAGAAACTCTTGCTGCTGTCACCAGGGTGCATGATCTCTGGCAAGACAGGATACTGGGACCACCTCATTGGACCTGACCCCAACTACTTCTGCTAACACCACCCCCACCCCCACCAACCCGCAACAAGGGGTATGAACCATCAATTTTGTACTTCCCTGCAAATCTCCCAGCCCCCAGACTGATCCAGTGGCAGTCCCTCCTTCCCCCCCCCTCCTCTGACTCTGCCACAATTCCTTCCCTTGACAGTTCCAATGACGAGGATGGAGATGCCTCCTCCATGAAGGCAGATGCTGGATGGGACCCTGCAAAGGCCCACCTGGGCAGGGCCTATCATGGTAACCCTCTCCCCTGCCGAGTCATCCGAGCAGCCCTCGCCACAGCGGTCTCTGGAATTAAAGCGTCAGCTGCTGAGACACCAAAGCCCATGGTCCCCACTGCCATCGTTCCCCCTTCCCATGCCATCACCATCACCCCTTTCACTGTCAACAAGTGCTACTCCTGTGATTCCCCCTTCCACTTCCATCCCAACTACCCCCACTACACCTGTCCGAGATGTAAGCACACTGCACCTGGGCACTCCCACTATCAATGCCCAGATAACCCTTGACCTTGTGATTACTGCAGAAAATGTGGTCATCCTCTCCACTACTGCCCCAACTTGGTCAGTGAGGATGAACTCAAGTGGGACAATACAGATGTCATCTGGAACAAGGGAGATGTCGATGGCCCAGATAGAAACTGAACTGGTGGTTCAGCCTTGCAAAGGGGGTAATGTTACAGTCTGGGAGAACTCGTTGATCCATGCGACTGAGCTCAATGACGCAATCTTGCAGGCTATAGAGGAAGAGACCTACAAGGGGTATGTTTCGTTCTGCGATGGAGAAGTCCTCCCAGGGGATAGCTTTCCTTGGGAAGATGTAGACGGTGTGTTCACCATGGAACAGTTCATTGCTTGACTTCATTGGTATCTTGATTGCTATTCTTTGCTTCATCACCTTCAGGCACAAGGTCCGTGCCACCATTTCCTTTCTCATTTATTCCATCCTGTACACCACCTTACGGACTCACTTTAGATTCATTCCCATCCAATCTCATGATATCACTCTCACAGACACTCTAACTCTCCCACTGTTATATCTCTTACTATAGCAGTGTCTCCTCTATCCCCAGTTATGTATAAATACCCTAGATTGGCGCCATGTACTGTAGTTTGATCTACACAATCCACCTGCATTCTCATCTCCTCCACTGTGAAGATAGGATCTTCAAGTGAGACCATCATCGGACTGGATCCTCTTTACCAAGCATTACTTGTCATCCTCTACATCTATTGTTCCTTACTAGATGAACTTAGGAGACGTGAACAACAGGATGCATATCGTAACACATGCATTCCTCATTCTGTATTTCCATATAACTTTGTAGATCCTTCAACAGCTTATTTAAGCATTAAGAAGGATGAAGCAATGATGAATACATTTGCATATCTTATAACTTATTTGTTTAGATGCAATACTGATGTTGATAGCCTTTTGTCAGATATAGTAATTAAAGTAGTGGTGGCCTATATTTCAGATTATATTACTTTGCTAAATTATAATTCAAGACACTCCTAAGAGTGGTGGGAGTCCAAGACTTCTTAATTCTTTATATGCATTTTATTTCAGCACATTAGTAGGACTTTTTGACTCTTATAATTCCAATGTATTGTAATTCCATCAAATTAACTTCATAAACCCTAGTTTATGGCTTAAACCAACCTAGTTGCTCTTATAAAGGACAATGATGTACTTTTGTGGGAACCTACACAATCATAGAGATATATAAACACTCCCACACATGTTGAATGATGACCAGTCAACTCATTGAAGTAAGTTACAAGTAGAAGATAAGTCATAATATCATGCATATATATGCACATCCAATTGTCTATCTACATCCATCTGTAGTGTTGTGTAAAATTCTGTTATGAATATATCTAAGAAAATGCCACAAATCTACACCATTATACATTTGTGGTCATTTGATGATCTTTAGAACATTGTTTGTGACCTAAAATCCTTATCAATCTATGGTCAACCTAGGTTAACCCTCATGTCATTCAAAAAAAATAGTGAATACATGCCCAACAGTATCACTACTAGTAGATTCATTACACCTGACAAGAAAGTTCAAATTTGAGCCATATTCAAAGGTTTCAGCCTGTGAAAGAACTGGACAAATTGTCAATAGTAGTATATACATTCTAGTTTATAATTAATACAAACATTTGACTTTGAAGAATGACATCAGTGACAAGGGCAACCTGTTGTTCAAAGGATGAATTGCCATATACTGGAAAAACCAGTTTCAAAGCAGTCTTGGCTTTGTCATATGAACCTGATGCTTTGTATTGCTGAGCTGCAGAGGTAACAGGCTGTGGAACCTTTTGCTGATGCAAAAAGAAAGAAAGCCATGATATCATAATAATATCTATGTAAAATGGAGGACAAACTTGATGTCAATTTAAACATAGAAACCCACCAATTCCAGTTTGCAAAGTTGACTTCCAGCTAAGATATGGCAACTATTGATGATTAGATAAGTATTTGTGACAGCATATGAACAAATATACCAAGTGTTGTTTTTTCAAAGATTCTTGGGGGAAATGAACCTAAAAATGATATATTGTAATGGAACTTGAAGATAGAAATGGAAATAAAGCACATACCCTTTGATCTGCAACCAGCTTTAAATAAATCAAGTGGTGGTGTAGCAACAGAAGAGATTCATATATACCAACCTCCTAATATTAAGTTAACAAACAATATTTGTACAATTCAGCAGACATACTGGCTATGAAATAACAAATGAGGTAGGCATAAATTAATGAGTGAGCATTATCAACTTACATCCTATGGGAAAGTGGTCAAAAAGAGTAGCCAATAAGTTGTTATAAACAACATACCAGCTGGAGCAACAAGAAAATAAACTTATAAGCACTCTTGATTTTGTTGAAGGAGAGTAGTAGAAAAACATACATTCTATGTGGAAAATGATTGATCAAGATTGTGGTATCACTTATATGTTAAAATGCATGACTCACATACTATGATTTTAAAGTAGAGTAAAGATGGTATAATCAGTAAGTAACAAGACAGAAGCATATATGCTATTCACATCCTATAATTTACATTTGAAGTCAAAGATTGAAAAAGGTGTAATTAGTTCAGTTATCTAACCAACATGGCAAAGTTGATTACTTACTTGCTATGATTCCCAAGCAAAAGGAAAAGAATAAGTAGTATAGTTACCATGCCAAGCCAGAATATACCACTTACAAGCTACAATTTGCAAATCACACAGATGGCAAAATTAGCATGGACATTCACAAACATCCCAGAATTCACCACTTACTTCCTATGATTTCCAACCCAGGACAAGGTGTGATGGCATGATCAGCATGGACATCCACCAACATCCCAGAATCCACCACTCACAAGCTATATTCCCAACCCAGGACAAGGAGTGGAAATGGCATGATCAGCATGGACATTCACCAACATCCCAGAATCCACCACTCACGAGCTATGATTCCCAACCCAGGATAAGGAGTGAAGATGGCATGATCAGCATGGACATCCATCAGCATCCCAGAATCCACTGCTCACTCGCTATCATTTCCAACCCAGGACAAGGAGTAGAGATGGCATGATCAGCATAGACATCCACCAACATCCCAGAATCCACCACTCACTTCCTATCATTTCCAACCCAGGACAAGGAGTGAAGATGGCATGATCAGCATAGACATCCACCAACATCCCAGAATCCACCACTCACATACTATGATTTCCAACCCAGAACAAGAAGTGGAGATGGCATGATCAGCATGGACATCCATCAACATCCCAGAATCCACCACTCACTCCCTATCATTTCCAACCCAGGACAAGGAGTTGAGATGACATGATCAGCATGGACATTCACAGAATCCACCACTCACTTCCTATCATTTCCAACCAAGGACAAGCAGTGAAGGTGGCATGATCAGCATGGACATACACCATCCCAGAATCCACCACTCACTTGCTATCAGTTCCAACCCAGGACAAGGAGTGGAGATGGCATGATCAGCATGGACATCCACCAACATCCCAGAATCCACCACTCACTTCCTATCATTTCCAACCCAGGACAAGGAGTGGAGATGGCATGATCAGAATGGACATCCACCAA
>JBBPTU010000674.1:0-19581 GCA_038094295.1 Tylopilus aff. beelii | reverse complement strand
GTCGTCTCATCAACTCAGGACCCAGGACCTCTGGTGACTCAGAGTCTGACTTGAAGTTGAAGTCAGATTTTGAAAATGATTCCATCATCTCTTTTTCCACTGACACAGATGATGACACAGATTATGTGGCACTGTCTACTTGAAACAAGGGAAAAGGAAAAGCAAAGAAAGGTAAAGGCAGTATGCATGCCATGAATGTGGACCCACTGGCAGTGAACAAATCAGAATCTGATGTCCAGCTCCTCAGAACTGTTCAACCTTCTCCTGCAGGTGCATTCCACATTGTCAATCAAGCAGGTGGTAGCACCACTGCTCATGCTAACTTGAATGAAAGTATCCCTTGTCTTTTTACTCTTACTGAACAAGGATTGGACTCCTTCACCAACAATGATCATGATGGTGATATCCCTATCACTCCAAGTCTCTTGTCCTGGGCTGGGCCCATTGGTGAGTCAATTGCCCTGGGTTCGAAGTGCCATGTGTCCACAACATTTGGACACAAGTCAAACAACTATAGTGGTAAGGATTTTGCCTGTATCCCATGAACCCACCACATTCTAACATTCTTTCAGTGGGTAGTACTATGTCATCAATTCCTGAACTGGGAGACTTCTCCAACTTGGCCTCTGAAGTCTCTCAAGCTAGTACCTCCACATCCACACCACCCCTTTGAATGATTTCAGATCATCGACCTCCTGTCTTACGCCTCCCTCACAATCCTGCCTGGTATCCCTGGGGTGTGTAGACAACATTATCCTTACATTTATTGAAGCATTTGTCAGGCCAATCACTTAATCATATTTCCATTGCATATTTACACCATTTAGCATCACATCATGTCCCTTCCCACATTCGTTAATGAGTTCACATCATACAATATCTTCATCTACCATGTAGAACATACACATGGCATGCCTCAGAATATTCATCGTGACCAATTTTGGTCTAATATTTTTCATCATTCACACATGGTTTCGTCTGGTGAGAAATGTAGTGTGCTGATTTGAGAAAGTAGCACACCTCTACGAAAAAGTAGCACGCTGGACTGAGAAAGTAGTGCACCCATCCCAAAAAGTAGTGCACTAGATCGAGAAAATAGTGTGCTGAATTTTGGTATGTTTGGACCCTCATAAATCTGCTTGCTCATCATAGAGCTTGTACTATATATATATATGCCAATAGAATGTTTGATCTTGATGACTGGACAACTAGTTAGCAAATTTCATCTTTCTTCAAATATGGTGATGAAGATCTGATTTACTCTAAGGCCCATGCAATGCAATAAGATAGAAAAGGACTTGAAAGCATCTGCAACCATTACTGAATTGCTACCTTGTATTGCAAATCCAATAGATGCATTTATTCATTTTGCCAGCTGACACAAACCTCAAGATGATCCTAACTATACTATCTAGATCTCAGAAGAGCTCAACCTACTAGTATGTATGATTACAAGTGTTATATTCTATGTCAATACTAGTACATAAAACAAGAATATTTCAATTGATGTCTTGCTGTCTGTGAAGGTTTTTATGTTTCAAGTCTGCACCTCCTCATCTTAGGCAGTTTATTCATGATAAGCACTAGAGCCATATGAGTGAGCAGTGATAGATCAGCAATCACAAGGACAGTACTTACTAGGTGCTTCATTATTGCCCTTCAAACCTTTGGCAATCTTTGTGCCTTTTCAGCAACCTTATTTGTTGCATTTTTGCCATCTCTTTGCATATTGATCATACCTGACACTGGATATTGCTTGACAATGGATACTATGGGTAGCACACTCCCCACACAAGGGATTGTGATTGACTTTTTATACTTCTAGCCTTACCTGTATTGGGCAGAGTATATCATCATTGCCAGAATAGGCTAAATGAAAGACCCAGATATGTTTGCTCAGTCACTTGAAAGTAAGATCCTTCATCATCAGAAAGCTGTTATGGGCTGAGAGGAAATCTATGCTAGATACAATGAGCTAAATGCTATCATTGACAGGACTACCAAAGCCTTAGTGGGTGTGGGACTCCTTAGCGTACTCAAACAGGATATGGACCTGATCTATCCCATGAGTAAATTGAGTGTGGGAAGCCCAACCATGGAGTAGCTGGGTATTTATTTTCCTTTGTCATCTTCCTTCCATTCTTGCCTCAGATCCAATCATATCTTATACACTGCCATATAAACTAGCTCAGATTGATACTGATCAATCTGCAGCATGCACTTCTTATCTTTTTATCTATCATTCCCCTCACATGGAACTTGTAGTTAGTACTTTTACAGATACCTCTCTCCTCCTATCTATTCTTTTGTATAGGTAGTTGTTGTAATTTACCCTGTGTAGGACATGACCACACTTGAAGCAATGGGGCACCTGTGCCCCTGCCACTTCCCCAGTCTCTTGAATGCCATAAGAGGCAGGTTTGTGGCCTCCTCTTAGTCCTGTTATCCCCACCAACTGTTTTAGACAAGCAGACCTTCAAACTCAGTGGTGCACCAGGATGATGCTGTATGGGGTGGTGTCTGTCTGTCTGACATATGCTATGGATAACATGTACTCAGTCCCTTGTCTGTGTTATTATTTCTCTTATAGCAGCCTATGACTGTCTGCAATTTTCCATTTTTCTTTGATATGCATAGCATTACTGTGGCTTGGAAAACAATACTTTTTACAACACACTAGCCAGCTATCATATACAGTCAGATTTTATTTGACAATTGCTTCTTCAGAACATCTAGGTAGTGTAGAGGATGTTCACTAAGGAATAGGATTCTGAGAATACAGTTATAGTGATCAAGATATGTTTCCATGGATGATAATCTTTGATTTACTGCCACATTGCAGCATTAGCTGCTTATTAAGGATGAAGACCTACATAGTATAATATTGGTAACTTGGGTATATACTTGGATCACAAAATTACCAGTGCTTTTAGTATCAATCATGATGTATACTTCACATCCATTGATTGTTGTGCAAATGGTGCCACAGATAATCATTTCCAGTTTTATTTTAGAATATAAGTCAGTGGCTTGTCATAGTGGCAGTTTTGTATCCATTCTATACTGGAATGTCATGGAGATAGGGATCATTTGTTCTCCATTGGCAATCTTTAGAATGAGCCTTCTCCAGAAGTTGCACTGCTTATTTTCTTTGGAGATGATAGGCTGTGCTTTTTTATAGTTATAAAATATTCAGAGCCATTTGCCCTAGTGGAGAGTTTATCTCATAATTGCATGGCATGGCTTCTTCCTCAGACCCATATATACTTCAAACATTGGTGTTGTACATTGCCCAAGAACTCATTAATAGTTATTAAGGGAATATGGGAATCAACTGGAACTCTGTCTCCAATTGATCTCTTTGACAAAGGAATTACTCCTTCAGTGTACACCTGTTCAATTGAACTTTTTTATTCCTTACTTCCACAGATGGCTCAGTTAGAAACTTAGTGTTACTAGCCTCACTGAGGTCCTGTTTAGATATGACATTATGCCTTCATGGAGCAAGTAAAACTTTGCCTAAGGGCCAGCAGTTTATGTCACCAACTGCCTTCACCAGGTGCAGGATGTGCCTTTGACCAACTGATCATCCATTGTAAACTACAATATGGACCTTAAAGCTCAGATATTCATTCAGAGTGAGCTTCAATGCCACCATCACATTCTCCTCCTTCTGACCATCATCATAGCACATGCTATATACTACTACCAACTCCTTTTCAAATCAAAGTTCAAGAGGATATCATACTATACATCCATCCAGATCAGTGAAGGATAAATGCTCAAGTTCCTCAATGGAGATATTCAAGCCACATCAAAATCTCACTTGCACTCTCTCACAACTCTTTTCATATATATGCTTATGCAGGTACTCATTGAAGGTGGGATTAAGAAGATACCATGTAGGATCTTGGTTAAAGAATAGCTTGGTATATGTCTACATACATGTGCAACAGGTCTGAGCACCTGTCATGTTGGTAAACAGTTCCAACATTCATCAACAAGGATTTTGAAGTGAGTACATTGTTCCCCTTCCTTGAGAGAAACCAATAATAAATCTCAATAGCATTTGAAGAAATGGCATCAGGCAAACCTGCAGTAAATCACAAAGTCAACATAAATAGGTTGAGACTCTGACTCCTACTGATATGTACTAGTTCACAAGATAAAAAAGGGCTATTTAATCTATGTCATGCCAATCTACAAAATGCTATCAAGTGAATCTTTGGTATTATGAAGTGACAGTGGAGAACCCTCTCTATTCCACCTGAGCATAACATGAACACTCAAGTGCATATACCCACTGTATTATGTGCCATTGATAACTTCATTCAATATCTTGACCCTGAAATATTTGAAATGCCTTTACAAGGACACAGATGACAACATGAAGGTATCTAGAGGGCTTGCAGAGGGTCCAGCCAATCCAGCTGAGTGGAGGTGAGCAGAACAACATTGTGATTATATTGCTGCAGACTTGATATGCCACAACTACTATGAGGAAGCAAGGCAGAGGGGAATACAATTGTAATACAGAAAGTTTGGAATGTAGCTACACAATGGTGATAGTGTTCATGCTCCTGTTATGCTCTGTACTTTTTCTTGTACAAATTTCACCAAGGGTAGTCACAACCCACTTCATATGAAAGGCTATGTCAAATCTGAGAAGAAATATCACCTTCATTCTGTTCTCTCAGCACTACATGAAGCTTTCCAACTGCCCCATTATTACAAGCTGGGCAAACTCAATAAAGTACCAATGGCTTCCCTTTTTCCTCTGAACAACTGACCCCCCATGTATTATTCACAAATGACAACAAAGTTCCTATTCATGTGGATACTGAACCTTTGGCAAATCCTCTAGTAGAATCTTATATATAAAAAGAAGAACAAATTGACCTCTTTGGCCCTGATCTAAAGCTTGACACTGCCCCCAATACCATCCCCAAACATCTGTTGACAGAAGCCATATAAGCAGCTAATCAAAACCCCAGAAGCTATAGATCAATGCCTGACAAAGAAGACCATATCACATCCACTAAGGAGAAGAAAGCTGCTTTACCAGAACCATTTTCTGAAAAGGCTGAGGATATGTGCAGGTGGATATCATAGATATGCACTTACTTCTTGGTCAACCCCCACATCTTCAGAACACCTACTGCCTCAAATAACCAACAATGCATTTTACAATATTTAACTAAGTGAACAATAAATGATAGAAAGCTTTCTCAGAAGCCTAGTATGACAAGATCCTTGCTTCATCTATCCCTGAAGAAGATGTCACCTTCAAAAAGGTACAAAAGGACTTCATGACACTCTTCTCCCCCTATCCATAAAGCAACAGGTGTGAAACACATTCAATGTCATCAATGTGAGCAACTTTGGCATAGAGTTCTGCACAGCCTTTGAGCTTGACTTGACAAGAAATCATATGGATGACCAGAATGACATCTTATATATCTTACACTGCAGTATTCTGGAAACTTGCTAACAAGATGTCAGCAGTCAACAAGGAACCTGATATAGTCAAGAAGTGGCTGAATAAGTTGGAAGAATTCTACAACCAGGTGCAGCAATACATACATAATAGGTGAAAGAAGAGTGAATATTATCCTATTCACAGGGTGGCTGAGCCAAAAAAGAAAGATCCATATGCCATGGGTGTCAACACTATCAGATTAACACCAGACAAGAGAACAGATTGCTTGACAAAATGGCTCTATTTTGTATGTAAAGAGAAAGGTTATTCTGCTCAAAACCACTCCCAAAAGGACAGGAATAGGAGGAATGGAAGAAGAAATGAAGGTCCTCATGCTTCCAAAGGCAGATCATTAGGACCACTACTATAGCCAATCAGACCCCATTCCAACTCTTTTCCAAGAAGTATAAGATCTTGGAAAAGGCTAGAATGAAGACCCTCAGAATCTGCTACTTCAAACTAGCAGAAGATTCTAACAATGATGAAGAAGAAGCCCTGATAGAGGAAACTGCAGTAAATAGGGTAACCATAGATGAGGATTTTTGAATTGGAAGGAAGAATTAGTGTCTTTGCTTCATCAGATTACAACTAATAAGTTTTAATCAGTGCACATTTCCCTCTCTCTTTATGTAGGGATAACACTGAGAGGAAGGCCCTCATCAATAGTGATGCCATCAGATGTTTTATAGATCACCAACTAGTAAGCCACATGCATTGGCTGAAGAAACACCTTCCATCTCTGCTAAATGCAAGCAACATAGATGGAACCATGAACCAGAATGGACTCATCCACCTCTTTATCACTCTTCAAGTATGAATAGAAGAATGAGAAAGCCATAGATCAAAGGAGGATGTTATTCTTGGACTCCCACGGCTACCTGAACAAAACATAATCATCAAATTGCCCACCAGGACAGTCCTACTTACAACACCCCCAAAATTATGACATGACTCCACAAAAGCCATAGCACAGCACTACTTAATTTGCTACCTCAAAATGGACCCCAACACAAGAATTACCAAACGGTGAAAAAAGAAGCTATATTGGGAAGCCATCAAAGCCTACCACACAAGAAAAACTACCATCCCTATGTAGATCACTATCAAAGGACTCAAAGTGAAACTAACACTTTCTGATTACTATAAGGATTACAAAGCAGTTTTTACAAAACTGCCAGAAGGGAAACTTTTCCCCAAATGAAAATCTGCCCATGCCATAGATTTGACCCCAGATGTTATTCCAAAGAGGGCAAAGACTTATTCTCTTGATTCTGAGAAACAGAAGGTATGTCAGAATTTTGTCAAAGAGCATGTAAAAAACAGAAAGATCATCCATTCCCTTCAAATCCTTTCAAGCTTTGCCCTTCTTTTTTGTATCCAAGAAGGATATAAAACTTCACCATTTCCAGAACTATTACCATTTAAATTCCAGAATAGTAAAGAATTCCTACCCCTGCCCCTCATCTTGGACCTTGTCAACAAACTGAAGGGATCTTTGATCTTTACTAGGATAAATGTATAATTGGGGTACAATAATGTATTGATCCAATAAAATGACTACTGAAAGGCAGCATTCATTATCCTTTTTTGTCTTTTTGAATCTACCTTCATATTCTTTGGCTTATGCAATTCCCCTGCCACCTTCCAGGCTCTGATGGACCACATCTTTAGTGATATAATTGTGGAAGGATGACTCATCATCTATATAGACAATCTTCTAATCTACTCAAACAATCATAGCATTCACAATAACTGTATAAAATGTGTTCTAGCCTGCCTCCATAAATACAAGCTCTATCTGAAGCTGGAAAATGCAGTTTCAATGTCCTGGAAGTGGAGTATTTCAGAATGGTAGTTCATAAAGGAGAGGTACTCATTGACCACACCAAGTTAAATGCCATCCATGCCTGGTAGCTCCCAACCTCATAAAAGGTAGTTTAGTCCTTCATTGGATTCTGTAACTTCTATAGGAAGTTTGTTCCCAGCTTCTCAGACATTGTTCACCCCCTGCACTCTCTGGCCAAAAATGAAGTACTCTGGGAATAGATCCTGGAACATCAGCAGGCCTTCTTGGCTTCAAGGGCAAAGTTCCTCAAGGCTCCAGTACTTTACTATCTCAAATCAAACCACCTCTTTGTCATTATGACAAATGCTTTGCTGGATCAAATATAGAACAATACATATATTTGTTTAGGGAAAATGAAGTCAGCTATATACCTCCAGATCATTAGAGTTTCTACATGTTGTGATCAATATCCATAGCACTCCTTGTGGAGTAAACTTGAGAGCCTTGAAGTAACATGGAACAGCAACAGCTTTGAAGAGGAGTGACACTCACATGATGAACAGTTGATGATACCAGACATCATTTGAATGAATGAATAAAAGGAGAAAATATGATTCAAATGATAGAGGAAATGCAAAGACAAGTATGATACATGCAAGAGATCTACAGCAGAGAGCATGGTGATTGAATGTGAAGTCTGTTTTGGTTATTTCTGATGGAGAAGTCCCTCAGAAATCACTTTTGGTAGACCTGGAGGATTTTCTTAGTGTTGGAGAGATTCATTGTGGGTTTCCAGGTATCTTCTCAGTCAGCATAGCCCTTTCATCTGATCAAGTACTCCAATCATTGCCCCCTGCACTGGTGGTATTTGATAGATTTTATTTCATACTTTGCTTCACCTTCAATTATTTGTGGTGGGGAATGGGGAAAAGAGGGGCCAAATTTGGTAGTGAAAGTAGTGGTGGTTAATTTAAAGGCATGGAAGATATTATGGATTTTCCATGTTTGTGGAAGGTTGAGATGGTAGTTAAGCCTGCTGATTACCTGGGAGATTTCAAAGGAGCCTACTCATTTTAGCAATAATTTCTCATGGGCATAATTAATGTGAAGGTCTTTGATATTGAGTCATACTTTATCTTCCACCTTCCATGGTTTAAACTTATATGACATGCATTCCCACATGTCTTGCTGAGCCTTTTGATGTGCTGTGAGGGTCTCCTTTTTGATATTATCCAGGATGGTCAGGCAGTCTTCCAGTGCTGGTAGGAAGGTGGTTCTTAGAAGGGATAGATAAGCTCAGGGTTTGTACCCCATCATGAGGGTAAATGGGGTAATATTGGTGATGGAGTGGATAGCAGAGTTGTGGGAAAATTCTGCCATATGGAGGAATTTACTCCATGTTTCCAGAGTGTTTCCACAGGGGTGATTAGGGAAGCATGCTGTCAAAAGACACAACAATGTCATCCTTGCAAGGACTTCTGAAGAAAACTGGGAAAAGGTTATGTTGCAAACAGAGCTGCTGAAGTTTGGTTGAAGAGGTCATGTTGTACACATTAAAGTAGGTGACATGCAAAGTGGGTGGCTGCTCAAGCATACAATTGAAGCTCCAACAATACATCCACCCAACTAATCATGAGACTGATTGGTAGGGATAAAGGGGCCATAAGTGAGGCATTGATATGAGTTATACAAAGGGTAGGGAAGCCCTGATATGATGTACAAGTATGATGTATACATGCCAGTAGTGTTGATACAACAAGATCCTTGACCAATCCTTGTGTTGTATAATCTTCCTCCCCACTACTTTGACAATATAACTCAGTCCAGAATGCTGCCAATAATAAGATGTCATGAAAATATTAAGAACAAAGAGTAATAAGAGGATTTTTTCAAATATTAGTCTTCTCAAATTTAATATTCCATTGAAAGCTTTTCTAGAAAGGGAGAGCTTAATGGCATGAGAAACAAATTGGCATGTAAGGTTCAATCCTTTGAGTTGTACATCCCACACTGTTTAACAGCTGGCTTCTCAAAGCACAACAATTTTGGATGCACTATGAATGGTTGAACTAGAATAACATGATGAATAGTATATAGAAAAGAAGACAATTAAGAATTTGTTCACTTCGTAATATAATCACTGGCACTTACCCATCTCAATTCCAAATTTGTCACAGGTTATATAATATTAGTTGAAATATTGCAAAATTTATAATAATTGTAGACTTTGAGCATAAGACAATAAATGTATTTTGGAAAGATTTAGCCAGCTGCTCTTTCTTAAATTTGATATGAAGAAAAGTGGTATTCCAGTGTTCATCTGATTTATAGAAGTGTTGATGGTAGTTAGGAATGTCTCTGAATCTGTTATAGAAAAATAGTTTGAAATGATTATGCATCTGCTCTAGTATGATCCCCTACACTGGCAACTATGAGATTGTGTTTTCTGTTGCATATTTGATTGAGAGACTGCCATCTACCCAGGTCAACTCATTAGTATATTTCTTATAATATTATAAAGCATAAATTTTGAAATTTGATATCCCTGAAGGGGGAACTGCATTGTCTTGAAATATTAAGCAGCAAGTTTAAAACTAATATAAGGTATTTTCTAATACTACAAGATCATCTTCACTAATGGAATATTTGTGCACAATATAATAAAACTCCATAATAGCAGCAAGAGTTTATATCATTTTGATTTATACATAACTTGTAGTTGCTGGAAAATAAATCTAATGTGAAAAATCAATATATATACCCAATTATCTCATTTAAAACATCTACCTTTATTAGAGCCATGTAGTCATTTCCAGTCCATTGGATAAAATCATAGCCTTGAGAAAATTGTCTTAATCCAGGAAATAATAGAACAGTTGCAATACTATATGTATTATACTAAGAAATAGTGTAAATATTTCAAATTATAATATACTAATAATCAATATTAGCCAAGATAGAATGAGTATTTTTATAATGCTGTTTAATATAGGCTTTTATACATGATACTAGATGATTTTTAAATGTTCCCTTGATAGTTTGATATAGAATATCTGATGCAAATTGTTTATAGATATTTTTTCTTGAAAAGCTTGCATTAAAATCCTATTCCAAAGTTGAATGGACTTATTAGATTATATTAGTCACTTACTAGGATACTATCAACAATTTCATATTTTTTCCATAAATCAATAGCACTAAGATATTTTGTAACTAGTCTTATATGCTCTTGACTTTGATGAATGAATATTGAATCATTCAAACTATTTCTATTAGCAAGATATATTTATGAATATTCAAGTTAAGAAGCATATTTAAATATAACATTGATATATATATTAATACTGCTGGTACTTACCTGGAATACCTAACAATACATGACAAAAGAACTTGCTCAGAATAGTCACCAATATGTGGCCCAAGACTATATACTGCTCTTCTGTAATGATCATTAACAGCTAAGGTAACTTCTGATTTCTTGACAACATCAGAAAAGATTGTGAAGCAGCTTTAAAGAGGCATGGAACAATTTATGTCAGAAATTATGAAAATCTTGATCAGCTATAAAGTTCAATTAGTATGGAAATAGAGCAATAAGAATAGGTAGGAGAAGAGATATGTCCATGTTAGTACTAACTACAAGCTTCACCCGAAGGCAGTGTGAGCAAAATGGGAATATGAAATAAGAAAATATAGTGCAGAGGGGTTATACTCATCCTGACAAAGTCCATATGGTGGTGTACAAGATAAGATAGAATCAGGAACATGAAATGGAAGGAGAAGATAATAAAAGAAAATAGGTATCCCACTACTCCATGGTATCCAACTTGCCAATTGGATAGACCAAGAACATATCCCACTCCAGAGTACTGAGGAGTTCCATGCCTACCAAAGCTTCAGTAGCCTGGTTGATAGTGTAATTCAACTTAGCATATTGGGCGTAAAGCTCTTCCCAGCCTGTAATATTACTCCCTTGTTTAGACTAAGGCTCTGACTCAGTTGCCATTGGGGTCTTCTTCATTTCAGTTTTCAGATGATGATATTGTTGTCTCAAGTTCAGTCATCGAGGTAAGTTCTGCACTTGATGGCAGAATATTCTTGTTCCCCACAGTGGGCACATCTATAAGGATTGAGATGGCAGAAATACTGGAGGTGTCCAGGGGTGGCATGACAGCAGAAATGACAGGTATAGAGGGGAGAGTTGGGGTAGAGAGGAGGAGGAGGAGAGAACAGGGGTGCACTTATCCATTGCCATGGGTAGTTCCCTGGTGCGCCAAGCAGGTGATCCTCGATGAGGTCTCTTCATCTGGCGATACTTGCTAGTACCTGTAGTGGGAGGACCTCCAGTCACCTGGTCCTCAACCCTAAGGATAAGCCAGTCCAATACCAGTCCCAAGTACTCTATCAACCTGGCCAGGGGGGTGGTTCTGAACAAATCACACAATAAGGTGTTCTGCATTTCATAGGAGGTTTGCTTGAGGAGGGAAAAGATCCCATAGAGGATGAGTTTGTCATAGAACTTGAAAATGATGGGGGCCAGGGCAAAAACCATGCCACTCTTGCAATAGGTGGTGGATTTGGACCATTGAATAAAGAGGGAGGTACAGTAGGTGACATGAACAGTGGTAAACCATTTGAAGACAGGGTGGTTCTCAGCATACCCCTCAACTCACTCCAGTTTATTGAGGCAGGAGGGGGAGTTGACAATGAGGTCTAACAACTTGAGCTGCAGTGAGTGCTTGAGCAATTCAAAGAAGATGGGGAGGGACTATGGAAGGGGGGTTCCATACATTGATGGTAAAAATGCAAGTGGGGAAGGAAGGCATGAGGGAATGAAGAAATGATGGGCTTCTGAGGCACCTGGGTTCAAATAGGATGTATGCCTTCCTGATTCCCTTTTCTGTTTTTAATCTATTTCCACTGCTCCATCAGCTGGGTTCCAAGTGGAATTCCAATTTAGGTTGCTTTGGGGCAGTGTGGTGAGGGCAGAGTAGGTCCAGGACTGTTCTACAGCATTTGAGGTATATGCTCTTGAGTGGTTATGGCAGGAGACAGTTTCAAGGCATGGAATACATCATGGATTTTCCAGGTTGATGGGATTGTGATCTGATAGCTTAGACAGCTTAACACCTGTATTATCTCAAAGGGGCCTACTCTTTTGGGAGCTAGTTTCTGGTTGCAATACTTGATCCAGAGGTCTTTAGCCTCCAGCCACACTCATGTCCTAATTTTCCATCCTTTGAAGTGTGAGGAAATTTGCTCTTTCATGTCCTGATGGAATTTGTGGTGGGCTGCAAGTGCTTCCTTTTGCACTTTATCTAGCAGTTTCACTCAGGTTTCTAAGGTAGGGAGGAAGGCTTTTCTGGATAAAGGGGGGTAGGCACAAGGCTTGTACCCCATCATCATGGAGTATAGAGTGATGGTTGTCACCAAATGGGTGGTGGAGTTGTGGGAAAACTCAGCAAGGGGAAGCATGGTGGTTCATTCCTCAGGTTTATTTCTGCAGAAAATCCTCAGGTATATTTCAAGTTCCTGGTTTACAAGTTCAGTTTCCCCATCTGTTGGGAGATGATATATGATAGAGAGGGCTATGTCACAATGGAGGAGACATGCTAGCTCTTTGGCAAAGTGGAGATGAATGGAGGTCCCTGATCAGAGATGCATTTGTCATGGAGGCCAAACCTGGGGAAAACGAAGCAGAAAAACAGGTTGGCAATGCCCTCAATGCTAATCATTTTGAAGCAAGGGCAGAAAATTACCCCATTTGTAAGTCCCTGATTGACCACAACCAAGACAGAGTAATGTCCATGGGATGGCAGCAGGTCAGTAATGAGATCCATGGAGATTTGCTGGAAAGGGCAGACAGTGTCAGATGGGATCAGGGAAAGTCCTGGGGCAGTTGGGAGAGTGTTGACCTTGGATGCCTGGCAAACTGCACATCCTGCAATGAAGTTATGGACATGGGTGGCAAGGCTGAGCCACCAATAATCCCAGGAAACATGGTGAACAGTGCAAAAGCAGCCCTCATGGCCACCAGCCAGGTAGTAGTGCAGTTCTCACAAGAGATCAGTGTGGGCAACCTCCAGTACATAAAGGCATCCATTAAAGTAGAGGGAGCCCTTGATAAAAGTTCAGTTATTGTGATGGAAGTGGTGGAGGATGGGGGAGTTGTCACACAGTGCCTGGAGGGTGTGGAGGACAAGTAGGTCCTTGGAGGTGGAGGCTGATATCTTATCAGCAATGGCAACATTGATCATACAAATGAATGCTTCAGGGGGTAGGAAGGTGATCTGGCAGTTGTCAGTGGAGGTATCCACATCACACTGACAAGACAGGGCATTTGTGGAGCCCATGGCAGTTCTAGGGAGCACCTTCCAAATGAGGTCGAAGTCCTGTAAAAATATCTGCCAATGGGCCTGGTGATGGGAGAGGTCCTGCAGGTATTTGAAATATGTGAGATTGTGATGATCTGTCAAGATGGTAACCAGATGGGTGGTTCTGGTGAGGTAATTCCTTCATTTGTGAAGGGCCAGAATGAGGGCCAGCATTTCACAATCATAGATGTCATAATTCTGCTTGGCAGATCCAAAGGTCCTAGAGAAGTAGGTGCAGGGGTGGAGATCCCTGGCAGCATTATGTTGCATCAAAACCCTCTCAGTGGCAATCAAAGAGGCATCTGTTATGACTGTAAACAGCTGATTGGTATCCGGATAATAGAGTACCAGGGCTTTCAGGAATTCCAATTTCAAGACAAGAAATGTCACCTGATAGGGTGGCATCCATTCCCATAGAGCTCCTTTCTTGATCAAAGAGTGGACAGGGCAAATAATATCTGAGAATTCTGGGATGAACTTGCAATAGAAATTACAGAAGCCAATGAATGATCAGATGGCTTTCACTGTTGTGGGAGGTTGCTAATCCTGGATACTGGTGAGCTTAACTGGGTCCATTAGTACTGCTCCCTTATGGACTATCATTCCCAAGTATTCTACCTCCAGGACATTGAAGCTGCACTTTTCCAACTTGAGGTATAGCTTGTGATCATGGAGAGGCTCCAGCATCCTTCATGTTCTTTTGTCATGAGCCTCCTGTGTTGCTGAGTAGATTAGTAGATCATCCATGTAGATCACTAACCACCCTTCTGTGATTATATCATCAAAGATGTGATCCATTAGGGCTTGGAATGTTGCTAGGGAGTTACACAGCCCAAAGAACATTACAGTTGGTTCAAATCATGATAGCCCAAAGGGGGCACTAAATGCTGCCTTCCACCTATCATTTGGGCAGATTAGAATATTGTTATAGCCTGATTGTAATACTGTCCATTTTGGTAAATATAGGGGACTTCTTAAGCTTGTCAAGAAGATCTGAGATCAGGGGAAGTAGGTATGTGTTCTTTATGGTTCCAAAGTTCAGGTGATGGTAGTCCTGGTAGGGGCACAACTTTCCATCCTTCTTTGGAAGCAAAAAGAAGGGGAAAGCTTGGGGAGATTTCAATGGCATAATTTTCCCACTTTTCAGATGTTTGTCTACAAAGTCCTGACAATCCTTTTGTTCTTCTGGATTAAGGGGGTACACTTTTGCCCTCTTTTGGACAAAGTCCAGGGTTAGATCAATGGTGTGGTCAACTTCTTGGCATGGAGGTAATTCTCCCTTGGGTGGGTCTTTGAAGACAATGTTGTACTTCTTGTATTGCTTGGGCACAACCTTGGCTTTGGCTATTTCTGCAAGGATTTTGGTCAATATCGTGGTTCTTCTGAAGGGGTAGGCTTTAGTGACTTCATGGTCAAGTTTCTTTTTTCACCATTTTGTGATCCTAGTATCTGGATCCAGTTCTAGGTACCTTACCAGGTACCTCTGCATAACTGCTTTCAAGAAGTTATGTTGTAATTTCAGGGGTAAGGTAAGCAGGACTTTCCCAGTTCCCCAATTAATGATTGGGTTTTGTTCTTGTAACCAGGGTAGCCCTAAAATGATGTCCTTTTTTCTGCAATTAATGATTAAAAACTGTTGTGGGCATTCACAATCTATGATGCAGACTTGGAGGGTAACAGAGAAGCGGATTAGTCTGTTCTGATTGATTGTCCTGTCCACATTACTTGCTTTTACTGGTTGTGGTAGGCACTTCTTTGGCCATTTTATATGGGCCACCAATTGATGATCAATAAAACATCCAGTTGCCCCACTATCAATGAGGGCTTCTCTTTCAGCAACTTGTCCTGTAGTCCCGGTGTACAAAGAGAGGGGAATGTGCATTGATTGGAACTTCTTATTGATTACAAATATAGGAGCAATTCTGGGAAGTGAAGATGCTGATTCTTTCTTCCCTTCTAAAAACCCTTATCTAGGGTCAATCTATTTACAGCTGTCTCATCTTCCAAGGGGTCATCCTCCTCTGCATCCTCCATGGGCTTTCAATAGCAAATTTGTAGAGTTTCCAGTGCAGCCTTCTCCAAAACCTGGTATTTCTTCATAAACTTCTGAAGCAATGAATCAGCTATCTTGGCCGCCCAGACTGCTTGGCATGGGGGGTTCCTGTTTCTTTCATAATCACTTCCCCACTTCCCTTCCTTCTTATAGTTTTTTGTGGAGCACCCCTTCTTTTGGCAGACAAAGCACAGCCCTTTGGCGAAGCATTCTGCTCATTTATCAAGGATGTTGATGTCCATGTTGTTTGGATTTTTTTCCTATGCTCAGGGATCCTATGGGAGGTAAAATGCCCCCCTTTATGTTGTCTGTCATGCCTGTATTGGAGGTCCCTGTTGTAGAATTCTCCTGCCTTGTCAAGCCATTTTCTCTTGGTATCAGGTTCTTTGTTGCCTCCTGCCATCTTCCAGGCTAGCTTTAGGGACACTATCCCTCATAGGATTTGCTTGATATCATCCTGGTCATCCATCTGGGATCTAGCCAGGTCTAGTTCAAAGGTGGTTCAGAATTCCCTAAAGTTTCCCCCAAACTGCTCCATGCTTATTAGATCTAGGGCATTCCTGGCTTCTTGTTTGATGGATAGTGGAGACAACAATGCCAGGAAGTCCTTCTGGACCTTGTCAATGGTGACATCTTCAGGCTTTAATGGTAGGATCCAGAATGCAATCATACCAGCTTTCGGCAGAGGCTTGCCCTCTTCCCTTGTTTATTCAGTTAAGGAGTGTAATAACATGCTGGTCATGCTTAGGATTATCCTCTGATCCAAAGACCACAGGGTTGATCAAGAAGTAAGCACACATCTGTGACATCCACCTGTGTGCATCCTTGGCATTTCCAGAAAAGGAATCTGGTAAAGCCACTTGTTCTCTTTAGAGAATGTATCATTGGTATCATCTGTGTCTGCTATCCTGTCATAAATCCTAGGGTCTCTAAGTACCTCTTGTAAGGTGGTGGCAATGGGGTGCTCAGGGGCAGTATGGGGATGGGCATCAAGGTCCAGATCTGGTCTAAAAAGGTCTCTTTCATCAGGGGGGACATAAAATGTTTGCAAAGGTTTTGGTATCAGTTCCATATCCACATGAATAGGGACCTTGCCTTCAAATGGGGATTGGGAGTGGGTGGTTGGGGGATTGGACTTGATGGGGCTACCACTGGAGGGTTGAGTTCACCCAGCTTCAAGGAGTGGAGGATTGGAAGCTTCTAGAAGTGCTGTATGCTCACCAACATTCTGGTCCTACTGGCATGTGTGTGATGGGGGATTGAGCAGAGGTGGTCTATATATGTGATTGACCTCCCTGAGTATGTCTTGCTGAAGATGTCAAAGGAGGAACAGCTGTGATTGCAGGTATTCTTTGAGAGCTCTAGAAGGGAGGGAGTTCATCAGAGTCTGAGCTATCCAGGACTTGGTAGGAAGTAATGGAGGTAGAGGGGGAGCTCCAGACATATTAGTTGGAGCCATGGAAAGAGTTAGATTTTTTGTTAATGCAATAGCATATGGCAACTTTCACAAGCAAAAGTGTGAATGCTTGGAAGAAGGTTCAGATGGAATAAGTGAAGGCTAGGATGATGATGACACAAGTATGGTGATTACAAGCTAGGTCAGAGGGTCTCACTCAAGGAGTGGTACAAGTAAGTTATGCTATGGAATGTGTAGATCTAACTAGAGTACATGAGTGCTGATGGGGGCACTTTTGTACATAATGGTGAAGGATATGGGAAATGACTACCTATATAGGAGAATAGGTAGGAGGAGCTAGGCATACATATTAGTACTAACTACATGCTCCACCTGAAGGCAGTGTGAGCAAAATGGGAATATGAAATAAGAAGACATACTGCAGAGGAGTTGTCCATCCTGATAAAATCTGTATGAGAGTGTACAAGATAAGATCAGATCAGGAATGCAAAAGGGAAGGAGAAGATAATGAAAGAAAATAGTTACCCTGCTACTCCATGGTGAGGTTTCCCACATCCAACTTACCCATTGGATAGACCAAGAACACATCCCACTCCAGAGTACTGAGAAGTCCCACACCTACCAAAGCTTCAGTAGCCTGGTCCATATTGCAATTCAACTCAGTGTATTGGGTGTAAAGCTCTTCCCAGCCTGTAACAAAGATATTCAGGGAATATCACCAAAGATTCCCCAAAGAGTTCCCACAACTGTGACCTCCCACCATCATGCTCTTCTCATACAACCTTTATGCAGTCCTTGCTGCCCACATCCTCTTTCTAGGATACCTAGTCCACCTTCTTAGCAAATGAGGTCTAATTTTTCAAATACAATGTTCTCATATGGAACTCCAAGTGACCATTCTGGCCCCTACCTATGCCTTGAGCAATGTGGGACAAGGGTGGATCTATTCTGCCCTATCTGCTCTGGTGCAAGCCAACCCAAACTAGAACCCTACTTGGAATCCAGCTGATGGCACAGTGGAGCTGGATTAAGAAATTCAAATCCTCCCTATTATATTTATAACCCTGCTCTGTCTCCTACCATAACAATATGCCTGTTATGATATGTGTCCTGTTGTTTACATCTCTGTAGTTCATCAAGGACAGAACAGTAGACATAAAGAATGATGAGCAATGCTTGGTAGAGAGGATCTAGTCTGGCAGCAGTCTCACTTGAAGAATCTATCTTGCTAGTGGAGGAAGATGAGAATGCAAGTAGATTGCATAGATCAAACTACAGTACAGGGCACAATACGGGGGTATATATACATAAGTATTGGGGATGGGAAAATGTAACTGCGATAAGAGATATGGTTAGAGGAGGATTAGTGTCTGATCAAAGTTATCTAAGTGACATGCAAAGACATTCTCACATCCATGGGAAACATAACAATCTGGTGAGAAGAATCCAAACTGAGTCCATATGATGGTATACAGGATGAAGTAAGCAAGCATAAAGGTTATGGTGCAGGCCTGTGCAGAGTACATCTGAGAAAGAAGAAAGAAAATATTAAACCAACCATGGAGTCAGGAGAGGATCTCCTTGTCCAATGTAAAACAGTCCTCTATATGCAACCACAGAAAGTCACCTCCAGGGACCACCTTTTGCCTATATAGGACACTAGGCCTTGATAGACCCCATCGATCACTACCTCTTGGAGGGCATGGTGCAGTTGCTCCTGGTGCTTTATGTTACAGGCTGGGACAAGATCTATGCCCAATACACTAAGTTGAATCGCACTATTAACAAGGCTACTGAAGCTTTAGTAGTCCCACACCTCAGTACTTTGGAGTGGGACATGTTCCTGGTCTATCTGATGGAAGATTCGGGCGTGGGAAATCCAACCATGGAGTAGCTGGGTACCTGTTTTCCTTTTCACCACTCTTCTTTCCTTTAACTCTTTGATCTGATCTCATCTTGTACACTGCCATATGGACTCTTTAGAAGCATGTCACTGCCCTCCACAGTCTGCAGTATGTCTTCTCCCTTATCTCTTCATTTCCACTCACATTGGCTCTGGATGGAGCTAGTAGTACTATTCCATCATCAGATGCTTTCCTCCTCCTGCTATATCTCTCACTATAGCAGTAGTTTCCCATCCCCTCATGGTTACGTATAAAAGTGCCACTATCAGCATTCATGCACTCTAGTTAGATCTACGCAATCAAAGTGTAACTTACTCAAGTTGCTCAATACAGGCAAGACCCTTACACTGGCAGGAAGCCACCATACTTGTGTCATCATCACCCTCACCTTTATGTTTTCTCTGCAAATTGACCTCAGGGCACTCATCATACTAATCTCCAAAGTATTGTTATGCTATCGCATTAACACTTTAGCATATCACACCAGACTGTAACATTACCCTCCACTATGGACTGAGATGATGCCTCAGTCTCTATCTGACTAGTCCACATCTCCTTTGTTCCATAT
>JBBPTU010000673.1:0-19596 GCA_038094295.1 Tylopilus aff. beelii | reverse complement strand
TATCGGGCGCGATCCGTCGCTTCGCCCACGCCCAGCACCGTCTCCATAGACGAAGACGGGTGGTGGTCATAAGGGCCCACGCTTGTATCATTGCTATATGCCTCTCGTCTTTCCTTCGCTTTTCTCGGGATCTACTTTTCGGATATATCCTTGATCTAATTCGATAGTCTTGCTTTTACGCTTTCGACTCTTCATTCGTGTACATGGTTTCGTCTTGGCTCCGATCCACCGCAGCAGCATTCATACCTCTTGTTGGCATCTTGCACTTTTTCACACAACGACCACGGATCTAATCCCCGTCCTCGTTCACATCGTAATTTCCCTTGTATGCGACCCCTCACTGGAAATCATGGTCACCTTATATACCCTCGATTGTTGCTACAAGGTACAATCCAATGGATGCATTAGTTGTGTGAATGACGTGTGGGTTAACGGAGAGCAAAAGGGGTGCCAAAAACAGAAATAGAAGAAGCGGCGAGATCGGATATGAATTGTATACGAACGAGATGCGTTTATGCACTGGGCCATATCCAGGACTCTACAGTTTGTATTGCCATGTCCGAGGAATCTCGTGGAATGCTGTCAATGACGACATGTCGGCACGCTAACCCAAGAAAAAAGAATCCGGGGAACGCACCTCAACTTGGGACACCACCTCCCCTCTCGGAGTTCAAAGTATCTAGGAACGAACACCTCTCCGCTCTCGTCACGCCGACGGCGAAGGTCGCGTTGGGCATCCTCAACGGCGGTCTTTGCTCGCGTTGCAGCCTCCATGTCCTTGGCCTCGATCGCTAGCGTGAGTTTGTGCCATAGCCTGGAACGGGGGCATGAGGGTGGTCTCCAAGAACGGAGACGTGCGTACCGTCTAGATTCATAGGGTTCCTGCTCGTCTTCTGGCGCGACGTACTTGGGCGCAATGTCTTGCCCGTCCTTGGCAACATCGAATAGGACGCGTCTCGTGCCGTTCTGTATCGGCGTCAGTGGCGAGCGCGGAGGGGGACACGCGCGTACGCACGGAGGTACCCTTGAATTCCATGACGTGACTCCATCTTCCAGAGATTTCGCCGGTATCGTAGGCACCCTTACGCACGCGACCCACGATCGCGTTGTACGTGCCAGAAAAGAAACCCTGAAAATGCAGACGTTCGATCAGGGGTCACCATGCGCACGCGACGGACGAAACGGGGTACCTTGGTCTTGAATTCGAGATCGCAAGACAATCGATGTCTGTCGTTCTTGACGGCGCAGGTATCGCCGAGCTCTAGGACCATCTTGCCGAACAGGATGCCGCGGGCGTACATGTTGGGCATCGTGACGACGTAGTCTGCTTGGCGATCAGAAGAGATGGTCGCGTGCACGAGGAACGATGGAGACTTGCCTCCGTCGTCCGGTTTACCCAAGAGGGTTATCCGATTTTCGCCCTCCATCGTCGTCGAGACGCTGTTGCCCAGGAATTTGGACTTGGGCCTCAGCTCGCCGACGATGACCAGGCGGTTCTCGGGCGATATGTAGAAAAAGGCGGAGATCGGAGGGTGATGTGATACTGGGGCCACGTACGTGGAGTTTAGTCAGCGACGACGCGTCACGATAGGTCCGGGGAAGGACATGCCTTGCTCTGCGACGTAGAATCCCCGCGTACCGTTAGAGTAGTCATAACGGCAGCGAAAGAACTCTCCGAGCACAGGATTGTACCTGTTACGCCATGGTCAGAATGCAGGCGTGCCTGCAGGACGGGGACGGCGGACGCACGGCTTCTTGACGCCCTTGGGCTTGATATGCCATCCGGCGAGATAGTACTGCAGCACGCGAACGAATCTTTCGTCTGGTTCTGGGCAGTCCTCCGCGCTGAGGTTCGCGGCACGAAGATGGGCGCGGATCAGAAGACATCGTGGGTGGCAAGGGCGCGACGCGGGACGAGAGAAGGGAAGAAACGAACGGGTTTCAGGGCATGCTGGCGATGACATCAGGAAAGAAGGGAAACCCTTACCCAAAGATGAGGTCCGGGTGGGACATGAAGTCCGTGATACGTTCGAGCATGCTGCGAGGCTCGAGGACGAACGTCGGGAACGTCACCTTGGAGAGGTCCATGCCCACTCTGGGACGGGTTTAGCGAGGAACGGGACGGCGGGAGACCGGGGCAAACCTAAGTTGGGAGATCAGAGAGGTGATGATAGAGCCCTCGTTCTCGTCTCTGCATTCGCATTCAGTGTCGGTATAGCCCATGGGGACGAGGTTTGGATGGGAGGGTATGACCAAGGCGGAGGAATAGCGAGGGAAAGACGGAGAGACGCACAGGATTGATGTATCATCAGGTTCTGTATCTTCGGGTGCCCTATCGTCCACGGAAAGGCCTCGTGCCCTGCGAATTTGGGTGCTTGCCTGGTTGAAAATGCCCAACATGGCCGCTGGTTGGCAGTGCGAATGAAGCTGCGCGACTACGGCGAGGCGTGGTGAGAGACGAGCTCGGCGACGGTGCTGTGCTGTCACTACGAGGCACGACTGCCAGGCCCTCCGTTGACGGCCACCTCGGTGAAACGAGAAGCCACTTCTGAAACCGAGCCGCTCGTTTTCGCCATTCTCAGCGACGAGCGCCGGACTCGCGCAGCTCGGTGCGAATGCAGGACGACATGCGGACTTTTGGTATCAAACTTGGCTCCTACTATGCCCATTCCTCGTTCCCATCAATTACACCCTGAGGTCACAAACCAGTGTACCATCATTCGTGCGCACGACGCCGGTCACCCACGGCCACCTCAGTCAAACACAATCTTTGTCGCCGTGCCCGCTATGTCATCCCTAAAGAACGCCCCGTACGAACTGTGCGCCTTCTTCTTGATCGTCATCGGGAACTTCTGCAGTCTGTCCGCCATCTCGTCAAAGTGGGAATCACGAAGTACCCGGGCCAGCTCGCCAGCGAGCGCCCGTTCGTGGCTTTCTCCCGTAAAGAACGTGATCGACTTTCCGCTGCGACCGGCTCGGCCTGCGCGCGATCGGGTCCGTCAGTTGAGGCGCGTAGGCAGTAAATTGGCGGCTCACCGGTTCTTCCGATTCGGTGGATGTAATCCTCGATGGTCAGGGGGAAGGTATAATTAATGACTGCTCCAACGTTCGGAATATCCAATCCCCTCGCCGCCACATCCGTCGCCACCAGCAGCCCCGTTTCGCCAGATTTGAATTTCTCCAGAGCGCTCATCCGCGCCGACTGCGACATGTCGCCATGGAGCGCACCAACGGAATATCCGTGCTTGCGAAGTGTGGATTCGACGCGCGAGGCCTCCTTTTTGTAGAGCGCAAATACAAGAATGCGTGCTTCAGGAGAGCCTTTCGTGGACGTCTTCTTGTGAGAGAGCGTCTTCAGCGTTTTCGCCAAACGTGAGCTGACATCGTCAAGACACGGATAGCATGACTCCAATGCGCACGTACTCTTTTTCTCGGGGATCATCAAACACTTCTACGATTTGCTCGACGTGGCTATTCGCCGTCAGATCATCACTACCCACTGTGACCCGTATAGGATCCCTCTGGAAGGTGTTTGCCAGCCTTCGCACTGCTTCTGGCCATGTCGCACTGACTGTAGAAATCGAGTACGTCGAAGAGCTGATAGAAGTAGTGATTAGGGACGTACACATCATAGTTTGACGATCAGCCCCCTGTATCGTATACGAGATAATCTTTCTGATGTCGTTTTCGAAACCTTTGTCGAGCATCCTATCGGCTTCGTCGAGCACGAGGTAGTCGACTCTAATTTGGCAAGGTATTAAAAAATAGGTATACATTGTAAACGAGAACTCACCTTGACAGATCACAAGCACCCGCGTCCACTAGATCTAAGATCCTCCCCGGCGTCCCAACTACGATCCGTGTTACTTTCCCGTCTTGATTCCTATTTTTGAGAGCATCGATTTGCGGTGCCTTGTCGACCCCTCCAAAAACGGCAACGCTGGCGATGTCGAAGGGAGCTCCGAGAATTGATAACGTGTCGTGTGTCTGAAGCGCAAGCTCCCGGGTTGGGGCCAACACGAGAACGGACACGGCATTCTTGGATTTCGAGTTCGACTTCTTCGTTTTCGTGGCGTCTGCAGACGGCGCAGATATGAGCCGAGCTAGAGCGGGTATACCAAACGCCAACGTCTTCCCACTGTGCCACGACCAGTCAACTTTCGGCACCAGGGCGGAGAAATACTGATCAATGCCCTAGAGCACGCAGCATCGATGGAACGTACCTTCCCGTTTCGGCAATGCCAACTACATCGTGCCCCTGCAAAGCCGGAGGCCATGCGCAGGCCTGAATTGGAGTAGGTTCTTTAAAGTCTTTGAAAGCAGCCTTGAGTCCATCTGGGACCTGAAGTTGGTCAAATGAGATGACAGGGACGACAGAGGTAAGAGATGAAGGTGTATGAATGGTGATGGAATGTTTGGTGAGGAAGGCGGAAGCAGCGGTCGGGTCGGCGGGTGTGACAGCTACATGGAAAGCGATTGGCGAGGCGGGGGTAAATCCTGATGAAGTATGTGGTTGAGCATGAGATCCAGAACCGACTGGCTTGTCTCGTTTCTCTTTCTTTTGCTTTTTGGGCGGACTTGGTTCTCCGGCTGGTATATGATCTAGGTCGCCATCTGGATGCCGTTTGCGCTTGCGGTCCTTTTTCTTCTCCACAGAGGTATCTGGTAGTACCTCTGATGAAGAAAGTTGGAAGATATGATGAGAGAGAGCTAAACTCACCTGTAGTAGCAAGTTCTTCTACTGACGGGGGTTGGGAAGTCCCACTCGATGGACTTTTCTTCGACTTTTTTCTATTCCTCTCCTTTTCGGAAGACTGGCATGATCCGTTTTTATCTATCCAGTGTTATTCGGATCAATCGTGACAGCCTGAGTGTCGATCGCCTACCTTCGCTCATGTCAGTAACGAGCGCAATCTGAGGTTCCATATCCTTGGAAGAGTCTCGTCGCTTCTTCTTCTTTTCTTTCTTCTTCTCAGCTGACTTGTTCGTACTGGGTCAGCATGCTCGATCACTGTGAGGCAGATGGAACGGACCTCTCAGGCCGTCGATATCCTTCGACTGCATCACGGTTAGCAGGTCGGCCGGGACATCAGTCTTCTTGTACTTTCTTGATTTCTTGTCCCTCTTTGATGATTCTTCCTGTGCGTCTTTCGACTTCGACATGTTTGATGTTCCACACGTCGTTTCAGCGCATTGATCGTGCTAACCCAAAATTTTGATCATATGAGTCACGTGCCAGCGAGTGATGTCATTCCCAGTGTACTACGATGATGCCGTGAATTCGGTTCTGCGATCGTGCTTGGTCTGCGACCATACCAGCAACGCCATTTATCAAACGTGGTTTCATAGTAGGTACACAAAGACAGAATACTAGTACAGAGGACCAGGTCAATATTAGTACACAGAAAATGCTCTTTCAATCATACAAATCTTCTGTATTCAGCGTCGGCTTCTCCGGTTTAGGAACCGGCTGCTTCTCGGTCATGACGAGCTCATAAGCTACATGGAAGTCATCTTGGATTTCCGCGGACAGGTTGTGACCCGGAAGTCGATGAATGAAATCCTTGATAGCTAAAACGGCCCGCTTCAGCGCAGCTTTGTCTCTTTCTTGGTGCATGATTGCGTTCGGCTCGATAGTCCTGCGTAAGCCATGACCCTCCTTGAGTAGGGCACTAAGAGAGAATCGTGGTCGTCAGGAACGAAAAATCTTCGTTGACAGTTCGACCCACCTTATCATGTTCGTCTGCTTCCCGTACTCTTCCAGGTGTTCGTGATCCCCCTTGAGCAGACCTCTCGTCTTTTTCTTACACTCGTGCGCAACGGAGATGGCTTTGTCCAGGCACACGATGAGACCCGGTAGCGCCCAGAGATACAGCGTGCGGTACGGAGTCTTGCCCCAGTCAGAGGCGTAAACATTCCTCAGGCAATCGATAAAGATTGCGTTCTTCTCCGCTTTCAGTCCTTTTCCAATGGCCCGACTCTGAGCCTCTCGGTGCTTGCGATACGTGCGATAGGCATCCTTGATCTTCTCTGCTGCCTCGATTTCTTCGCTAGTTGGCTCGTGCTCGCGGCTCAGCACCGGTTCATTCGGTGCTAGTGTAGGATCTTGCGGTTCTTCGTGGACCTCATCCACCTGTTCGTTTTCGGGCTCCTCAGGCTTCTCTTTCGTATCTTCCATTTTCTCTGTCTGGGAGACTTGGGCCGACCGAGGGACGAAGGTTGGTGCTTGAGCACGTAAGTCTGAGCGAGCTGCCACCAGGTTCGAGGCTAGTAGAGATGGAATTTCGGAGGAGTGCGTAAAATAGATATGTTGAATCCGAGGCAATCTTAGTGGCAAACTTTGTTGCGGATCTCTTTGCTTGTGGAGCAGTTGAACCAGATCCTCGATGACCACCTTGGATTCGGTGTCGTATTCCACCATCACCTCCAAGTATTCGTAGTCGCGTGCGTGTAAATACCTAAGCGTGCTATGGTGTTAGAAAAGTCAGCGAGTAAACGGTAAGACCTACTTTCGATATGGTCTATGCACATTCCCAGCTGCTCGCAGACCATCAAAGATGCTCTTGACTTTGAGTCTGACATCACGATTTCGAACGTTGTAGGTGACTAAAAGTTCATGTTGACACATTATCGCCTGTTCATACAAATCAGACGACGTACGGAGGCAAAGAGCCCTACAACTATCGAGTTTCTGTTAGTACACGCCAGGCTATAAGATGAGAGCGAAACCAACATTCTAGAGACAAACACACTGCAGAGCATTGGAGTCAGCTTAGTACCTGAAAGTGAATATATCCCTTGGATATTCGGAGTTAGCTTGCGCTTCTGACTCAGTTACGGACGCTGGAGTTGCTTACGACTAGCGTCATCTGAGAGTAGGAAGGCCAATAGAACTTGTACGTAATTTAATACATCCACAATCAGAGCACATCTGATATCCTTCTTGACGGATAAATCCTTGTGGGAGGCGAGCCATCCACGTGGAAGGACAAGACCACTGAGTGGGGGGATAAATGAAAGACGCCAGGAGATGGCGGCCTTGCCGATCACTTCTTCCAAACAATCGCAGAAGACAGACAGGTCCAAGTACAACCTGGCCTTGATGGCGTGCCTGAAGCCAGCTCAGTGGATTGTAGTTGTATGTTCTAGTACCACACGTACCTTAAAAATAGTAGGCCTGCGGAAATGCAGGTTGGCTGGGTACCATCAAAGAGATTGACGATGTCTTCGAGAATGTAACGACCATCCGGATACATCAATTCTGGCCCTCTAGCTCGATGAGAATTGAAATGGGCTTGTTTGATGCATCTAAGAGCGCTAGCTTCATCAAATGCAAAGATGAGGGTTGTCAACTTCAGCACGTTCGTCAGAAACTTAGAGCGATCCTCGTTTGCCTGCAGGCTATAGAGCGCATCCCATACCCAGTGTTTCATGACACCTAGGCATTCAAGAGCATTAGGTATCAGGGATAGGTCGAAATTAGCTGTAGATCCCTGAATATGGGATTTGGGTTTGAAGGCTTCGTAAAGATGGGTAAGCCAATCTAGGACACTAGAATTATCTCGAATAAATCGCCTGCAAAATTAGAAAGAAATGGTCTTCACATACCAACTCCGCCGGTCCAGGTGCGGATTGACAGAGTACATGAGCTGAAGAATACAAATTTGTTGCAGATGGATCCCAATCCGTAGATTATATAGTTTCGAGTCCAGATCCGCAGATTTGACATGTTCTTGAGGACAATTGAAACGATTGCATTGGCCATTGATGATGAAGGTCAAGCACTGCGAGAAAACTGCAGCATCGCAAGATAAATCATTCTCCTCAGTGACGCGCCCACAGAGATGTGCGGCCAAGTACTTTCGAAGCGCAATAACCATCTCCCTCTTGGAAAGGGCAACGACGGAAGGTTGAAGGTACATCGGACCGTGGCGATCGCCAGTAGCTGAACAGTGAAGGAAAGAGCCAAGCTCCATGCCGTAATCGGTGTTAGATATCTCTCTGATGCAAAATAGTTGCTTGATCGAGTTGGAACTGAGTGGATCAGGATGAGAGATGACTCTATGGAGGAGGCGGGCATATCTCTGGAATCTCTCCAGGAAAAGTGACATCTCTTGAACAGAGTAGGACTTGAGAACAGGCAGGCGACCGAAGAAGTGATCAAGTGCAAGTAATGCTGACGCGTTTTTCTTCTCCATAAACACGTGAGACAGCTTTTCGAGGGAGACTAGATCCCCTTGAGCGATAGCATGAAACATGGATATCTGGAATATTGCATGTAAGAAGCTCAATCTCAAAACCGAGACGGGTATACCTCATGTCGATCCAGCGGATCCAAGAAGTCCACCGGTAGTTCATTCGCCAACTTTAGAAGTTCCGTAACGTCCTGGTCGGCGGCCACTTCCTTCGGTGTGACACCAAATGAGCAACGGCGCCACAATCCGTCTAGTGTAATCTTGGTGGCGCGTTGGATTGCATCGTGTGAGCCCTCCTTCAAAAAGTCTCTGATTGCGTCAAGTGGTCGATTCTCTTCTAGATGAAGCTCAGCTGCCTCCAGATATCTCTCGTGATTCTCTAATAGCGTGGCGCGTGCAAAGTCGAGGTCATATTCCTCGAGGAATTCCAGTTCCTCTTCGAAAGTCGGAAAGAGCGGCAAGTGTGGCCTGACAGACGTGTTTGTCAAGAACTTGTATGGATATGGCCGTGACTCCCTACCTGACAGCATCACGCTTGCTGCAATAGAACAGTCGACACACGGTGTAGAGTTCTTCTGAGGTCTCGGAGGGAATCTTCTTGGAGTGCTTGTGAAGAACTTCAAGTGTCTTGTCAAAAAGTCCAACTTTCCGGAAGCGCCGAGCGGCCAGGTCGTACTCTTGAGCGTCAAGGTATGCGTAAGCTGCCTTGTGATCATCACTAGCCCGTACATAGCAGTCTGCAGCATTGCGGTAATACTGTAATTTGTCTTTGCCCTTCGGTGCATCCCTCGCACTCCCCACAAAGGCATTTGCGGCAGTGAAGAAAGCATCTTGCTGGACTTTCAATATTTCGACGCCGACCTTCGCACGAGCCACTTCTCGGAGGTGGAATGCTTCGCAGATGGCGACGAGGCGTGGTTTCACGGCTCGAGCAAAGCAATGCATGGCTTGGGGATATCTCTTATGCTTGAATAAATCGTAGCCAAACGATTCCCATTCCTCCGAGGTTGAAGATACAGCAAGGCGTGGGACATCCGTCCCCGGTGTACAGTTTTGGATCTGATTGCGGGAGGTCCATACGATCTGTTACAGTATTAGCACGTTGCCGATAATATAAGACGAATAGTCATTACCCGCATAGGTTCGCTCTTGTCAGATTTGTCAAAAATCCACAAATTCTTCCTTGCTCGGGTAATGCCCACGTAGAGCAATTTCAGCTAAGAACCACATCAATGAGGTGTTGACAATATGTACTGGAATTCGTGTACCTCACTGCACACCCCAGCAAACCGACCCTCATCTCTGCCAAAGGACGGTGCGTGTATTTTGGCCAAGTCCTGACCGTCGACTTCTCCCACCAAATGATTCAGTAACACGCGCCAACGAGATATATCGACAGCGGAATCCTCGAAGAAATTATACAAGAGAACCTACATCCGAGAGTCAATTTTGAAAGATGTCAGACCATACTCAATCCTCACGTCATTGAATTCGAGACCTTTGCTATCGTAGAGTGTCCTAGAAACAAGGGCGATAAATTTACTGAAGAAGCTGTCACTTTTATCTCACATGATCAAACCGATCTCGCCAACTTCTTTGCGCAGTTTCTGGAGTGCTTCCTCATCTCGTACTAGGATGCCTTCAAGGAGTCATGTCAGCTCGGTGACAAGCTGCCTACACACCACGCTTACATTGTTGTGCCCCAAATTCGATGCGACTCCCCCTACAACAGATGCGTCAGAAACGGGCACGGAAAGAGATAATGTGCATACGATTCGCCAAATAAAAACTGTTCGTATCGAACGGTATCTTGATCCCAACCACGAAAAAACACCGGCCTCAAACCATCGACAATACCGTGTTCCGACTGGAGGCCATCAATTGCATCAGGCCAGAAGCACGTAATACGTTCGATGACGGTATGTGCACAGTTCACGATACCACCATGAGAACGGTAATTGATCGCGAGTTGGAACGCTGTGGGGTCGGTGACTGACCGATCTTGTATCAGATGCGTACTTTGATCTTGCTGCCGTAATGTGATTATTCAACTGCTGCACTGAATGGCAATGACCCCATACCTCTATGCGGTATATAAAAGCCTTCAGATCGTCGAATCGGAAGGAACTTCCAGCCGAAATTGTTTGTGCAGTGTCACCTGCCCAGAAAAGCCCTTCTGGATTCCGGCAAATGAGCCTCAATACTGAAAAAACATCAGATTTTAGAAGACTGCAAGTAGGGTGGGGCGCATACGTAATGCATCAATGAGAAGATTATCCTGCGCCTCGTCGATGTATCTAGATTAGTGATTAAGGAAAAAAAAAGCCGGTCGCTCGAGAACGCAGACGTACAAAAAATCGACCTTTCGGCCCTTCAATTGAGTACCTCCCAAGAGCATCTTTAGTATTGCGTGTGTGCGATCTGCAATATCGTGATGGTGGCGCTCCTTTTTAAGTTTGCAATACGCCTCAAAGATTGCGTATATAGTCTGCCTCTGGTTTGCAAAAGTGGGGTTGGACCGAGTGGGAAGGTTACAGTATGCATCCTTGTCAAGGAACCCGTCGGGACACCGCAATGATATCTCAGATCCCTTGATGATGCCTACACAAGAATTGAACATGTCTACACACACGTGAAAGAATAACACTACAAACCCATGAACTCCGAAAACACAAGCCACGATTCTAATGCATAATGGTTGAGTAACCTAGGTTGATGGCCACGAAATGTCTGGGAACGTACCAAGGCCTTTCGTTAATGGCTGTGCAAAGTGTGGCCAGTACGTTCGTGCAAAGACGTCGTACGTCACGAATGAATCTTCCGCACGCACATCATCGATGCTGATGAAAAATTTTGCCAGACGTCGGGCTTCAGGATTATCGCCACTTAATACATCTGCGGCAATCATCTTCGCGAGCTAAACCCAAATGAAGTGAGCCATAAGATCACTGATCAAGATCGAAGGTTACCTTATCGAACGTCACGAACAAAGGGAAATGACTATCTTCCAAAGCACTGTAAGTCTGAGGGATATCAACTCGATCTACGTCGTCGACATCTACCAGCCCAAACTCTGGCCTTCGAGCCTGCATTGCTTTGAGTTCTTCGAGGGAATAACCAGCTAATGCCAAAGATTCGAGCAGCTTCGTAAAGTATTCCTGGACTTTTGTTGCCAGTACACGGGACTTGGTCACGAATATTTGACGTGGCTTGGGCAAGCCAGATATCTTCTGCATTTCCCATGCTCGCTGAATGCCAAGCATCTTGAATAGCATTGTTGTAGTTTTCCTAAGTAAGGGATGATTAGCCAAAGTATTGCGAATTTTAATGCCTTACCCCGTGCCGCTCCTCCCGAGAACATAGCATGAAGTTGTGCACTCTACAATCTGCTGTTCCTGTGGACTACGAAAACAAAATTAATGAAGCCTATTGAACAATAAAGATTACCCACGTTAGTTCAAAGACATGTTGCACGTCCTGACTCAGCACCAAACCTGACATGGGAAGTAAACAATGATCATTGTATGCAAGAGAGCACGTACTGTGTAAAAATGCCTGAGAAAAAGTAATGTACTTCTCAAGACTGCAGAAAACTTCAGAGCCTGCCTTCGGAATTTTAAAGAAAATACGCACACGAGGAGAGAGTGCAACTATGGGGACATGTGAATAGCACCGAAATGTCAGATCGTGAAAACATACCTCTCCCTTATCATCGTCAGAAAGAATAAGTGGTACTGGTTTGCTGTCATTTGGCAGACTCTCCGGTGGAAAGGATGCTGGAAGATAGACATCACTCCGCTTCCCGTGTATAGGAGAGGTGCGGAAAATACAACTATAATAGTAAAAATGTAAGCTATCTCACATGCGTTGAGAACGAAGAAATCTTACCGGCGACGATACTCCCTGCCCTTCCCTGCAAGATGTTGCCCCATTGCATCCCAGATGCGATTTAGTTGGGTATGGGTGTAGATACCATATATCTTGATCACTGCAATGATGGATCTATGTTTGCGAGACGTCTGGGGGCTCGGACCTCATACCTTGCCGTTCAGCCTAAGTAAATGCCCCTCAGACCGAGATCAAAGCATACATATAAGCCAAACTTACCATGCCGTCATGGTCGGGAACAACATCGACTTGGTACTATGCGGATTGAATAATCATGAGTTGGCATCACAAGGAGAAACTTACGACGAGTCGAAGGTCCCGCTGCATCTTGGCTTCGAATATAGGGATTCCGGCCGATCCATTAAGCCTTTTCTGATTTTCGTCAGAGAAGTGGCCATTCGAAAGTTGTCTGACGCAAAGGTCAATGTGCACAATGACGACAAACACGCAACGTACTTGATTTTCTTCAGGACGATACCGCACTTCTTCCTGTCGCCATTAGCCAACTCGCGCAGTTTCTTTGTAGCGTCTGTCCCAATAATGATCCGCCACTCTCCGAAATCATCCGCATTTTCAAAATAGAGCGCAGCCTTCATAGGCTGGACCTTTGGGTACGCCGGCGCAGACAGCTTTGTTTGGATAGTTTCGACAGTCTTAGTTTCTCGTGACGAGGGCGGACAGACAGTAGCGCTATCGCCCACGGAAAGATACGCATGTCTGAACCGCGGGGTAAGAGATCGCTCAATAAGTAGTTCGAGATAAAGCTATGAATTTGTCAAACTATGCGTTTCGAAAAAAAAGCTGTTGACACACTTTCAAGATCGTCTTCAGTTTCCCACTAATCTCGTCTGCGGTCCGAGCGGCTTCCGTACCATTGAGCGGGACCCTTGCTTCTAGTTTATAGAAAGGTGTCATGTCGATTGCGGGGGTGGTATTCTTAACTTTGCGTCTTGATTTTTTCTGCTTCTTGTTGCGAACAAGGAAACCAGAGAACTCTTCCTTGATGTACTCGTGGTCTGGATCCTCTGGGGCGCACGTAGGAGTTGGATCAGCGGCAAAGTAGGATGAAAAATCGACAGAAGATAACAACGCGAGGACCGGGAACGCATCCTCTACATAAACCTTGGATCGCCCAACATCAATGGTGTCAGTAGAAAAAAGATCAGGAGGTAAAGCAAAAAAGGTAGATGAGAGTCTTTGAAGGAGCATACTTGCAAACGAGGCCTCGACAAGCGCGGGATCAGTCGGGTAGGCGTCCAGGATTCTGTCTACTAGTTCTTTCGCTCTTGGAAAGACTAGATACGTTAGTCAAAAAGGAGTGATATCTGCACGAGCGCGAGGGACTCACCGGAGATAATGAATTCAAAGAGGTTGGGAACAGAACACAAGTCCTGAACTATCAGGTCCAGCTGTATGTCTGGTCCTGCTAAACAGGACTCGAGGGTCCTGAAAGCCGCAGCGAGGCCCTCGCTATCGGTGAGGGAGCTCACAGAAAAACTCTGCGGGTCAAGGACTGTCTGTCCGGGCATTATTCCGCAGAGGACACAAGTGGGTACAGGGGTACACAGTGCCTCGGCGTCCTTACTTATAGTATAAAGGCACGAGGCTCGAGCGGCACAACACAATAAGGAAGCTTCTGGTGGGAAGCTGCACTGGTAGGTGCTGATAAGGATCCGGTTTGTAGGTTTTTAAGGTTTCACTGGCAACAACTCTTTGTGGGGCTGCCGTCGCGAGGGCGCAAAGCTTTGGCACAAAAAAAGAAACTTGGAAACGCGAGCTAGGCAGTGCACGAGAGAAGTTTGCAACACAAACTGACTCGTGTTCAGGGCCGAGGAATTGCTGTGGAGAATCACGTCCAAGCTCGGCGTATGAAAGTTTCCATCAACATTGTGGGGTCGCCGCTAGTCTATCCACGGATTATTATGTAATGCTTCGGAGACCGAAACCTGCAACTTGAGTTGACTTCAGTGGGACATCCGCCGGCGATGTAATTCACTTCCTTCAAGTTGGTACTATGTACATGATCTCGGTTCAGAAATTTCAATCACCCGAATTTTGGCTGGCATGCAAGCTGTGGACAATAATTATGAAGTGGCATGAGCCCGACACGGGTTCAGGGGTGTTTCAATAAATGGCTACGTACGCGAGTAGATAAAGTACAACGGGGCTCTTTCAAAGAGCTTTGTTCAGCTTCCCCAGGCCTTTGGGAGTCGGCTGCGTCTTTGCGATCACAAGTTCCCAGGCAAATTCACAACTTTTTCGGGCCTCGTGACTGAGGGTAATGAATTCCGACTCGGAGTTAGCGTTGATGAAATCCTTGACATCCGAAGCGACTTGTTTCAGCGCGATTACATCTTGTCGTTGATGCATGGGCGAGTTTGGCTCGATGATATCGTGTAATTTGCGGCCGTCCTTGAGTAGAACACTGAAGGATATGGGATTGGAAGAAGCTCGCCATTATGCCAGGTTATCAGACTTACTTTATTCTGTTTGTCCTCTCTACCACTCCTTCGAGACAATCGTGACCCTCCTCCAGCAACAAACGCATTTTCTTGCTACTCGACTCGGGAATAGCGATGGCCTCGTCAAGGCACACGATGAAGTGCGGCAAAGCAAACAGATACAGAGTACGATACGTGTTCTTCTTCCAGTTGAAGGCATTCTTCAGGCATACGAAAAAGACATTATTTATCTGTGCCTTCAAACCCCTAACATCACCACTGCCAGTGGTTTTAAGTTGGGCTTCACGACGTTTGCGATAGGTACGATATAGAGTTTGAATCTTCTGTGCTGCCTTCGTCTCCTCTTCAGTGGGTGCACTTCGAACGAAATGTGAGCAAATCCTGACGAGCTGACGGTTTGCTAATGTCGGGACATCCAATGGGTTTTCGAATTGGATATATGTAAGCCGGAGTAACCACATGCGCCGTTGGGATACACTCCGCTTGTGGAGTAGTTTTACAAGATCCTGTATAACCACACCGGCGTCGTATATCACGATCACCTTCAGGTAATCGCTCGGCTTGGCCAGTGTATACCTTAAGAGTCGTGTAAAAGAGGTAGCACTGTGACCTGAAAATATTGACTTACCTTGTGAAGAGGAAATGTGTTCTTTGCATAACTCCAGCCGTCCGCAGGGCAGTAAAGGTGTTCTTCACACTAAGAATAACCACCATATCCCGTATGTTGTAGGCAACTGACGCCATTCATAGGTAATGAGTTTATTATGACAAACAAATGGACGTACGGAGACCAAGAGCCCTGCAGCTGTTCAAATCGCCGTTAGCGGTTCAGAATGAAAGCAGAAAGAGAGACCAACATTCTAGAGATGAAGACATTACACAGCGCTGGTGTTAGTTTGGAGTGCAATAATGTATATATCTCTTGATTCCGAAGTCAGCTGGTCTTCACAGTCATTGCTGACGCCTAGAACGCTTACTGTTTGCGAGGCCTGATCGTAGGAATACCAACAGATCTCGCATGCAATCTAGCAAATCCAAGAGTAGAGGAATCTCAATATCCTTCTCCTTGGTAAAATCCTTGTCTGGAGATAGCCAACCACAGGGAAGGACAAGACCATCAAGTGGCGGGTCATCAGAAAGACGCCGCGAGATCAAGATTCGACCAACAACTTCTTCGAAGCAATCACAGAATGTAGACAGATTCAATGGTAATCTCTGCTTGAGCACATGTCTGTAACTAGGTCAACGTGGAAGATAATAATTATGACGCTGATCGGCATACCGTAAAAACCTTAAACCCGCTGAAATGCTAGTTTGCGTGGTGCCATCAAAAAAGTTGATGAGATCCTTAATGCCGTCAGAGCCATCCAGATATACAAACTGCGGGGGCTTCGCATTACTAGTGATGAACCGAGCCTGGTTGATTGACTGGGAAGCGTTTGGTTTGTCGAAGACAAACAAGAGATTCATTAGCTTCAGTGCAGTAGTCAAAACTCCCTCGGGGTTATGGTGCATGTCGAGGATACAAATTGCATCCTGCACCCATTCTTTCATGACACTCCAACCATCAAGCTCAGTGATCATGGATGAATCAAGGTTAGCTATTGACCCTTCAATATGAAACTGCGGATTGAAAGCCTCGTAAAGGTGGACAAGCCAGTCGACGACCCTTTTCAACATTAATTGGTGCTACGAATATCAAGAGATTGCCACGTACGTTTTTTCCCTCGTAACGGATGGATTAGCATAGTACATGCAATGAAGAATGTACATCTGTTGTAGATGGATCCTAATCCGCGTGTTATAATATCCTGGATCTAAGTCCACAGATTTGATATGATCGAGGGGACAATCGCTTCGATTGCATTCTCGGTTGACGATGTAGTCCAAGCATGGCGAGAAAACTACTGCTCCATAGCATAGGTCATTCTCCATCGTCACCCGTTCATACAGGTGGCTTGCCAAGTACTCGCGGAGCGCCGACACTACCTCTCTCTTGGAGAGGGGTACTGATCCCCGAAGGTACTTCGGTTCAATGGGAAGTCGAGAACGATGGTCCAGAGTATAGCTCGTCCCAGATACCTCTTTGATACAGAACAGTTGTTTGATCCAATCGACGCTAAGTGGGTCTGTGTGCGAGAAGATCTGATAGAGCATGGTGGCGTATGTTTGGAATGTCTCCAAGAAGAGAGACATCTCATAGAGTTTATATGATTTGAGCACAGGGAGTCTTCTGAAGAAATGATCGAGTGCCAGCAAAGCAGGGGCTTTTCTACTTCTGTCTGTTTTGAGGAACTCGCAAGACAGCTCTCCAAGGACTGTGAAGTCCGCCTGGACTATAGAGCGAAACATAGATATCTAGGGTATTGTAAGTAAGAAACTTAATCCCATCATAGTACCGAGGCAGTCATACCTCATGACGATCCAGCGGATTCAAAAAATCAACCGGTAATTCGCTTGCTAACTCCAGGAGTACTTTGATGTCCTGATCGGCGGACGCTTGCCTCCATGTAATACCAAACGAGCAACGACACCACAAAGTATCCAATATAACATTTGCGGCCCTCTGGATTGCATTGCACGAGCCCTTTACCTGCAAGAAGTCTCTGATTGCGTTGAGTGGCCGGCACTTCGACACATGAAGCTCGGCCGCTTCCAAATATTTGCCATGCTTTTCCAATAACGTAGCACGTGCAAGGTCTAGGTTGTGTTCCTTAAGGAAATCATTTTCTTCGTCGAAAGATGAAAAGAGCGGGAAAGGTGGTCTGACATGGACATGTTTGTCAAGGGAGTAATACAGAATATATAGCCATGGTTACGCACCTGACAGTATCAAAATTGCTACAATAGAAGAGCCGACACTCGGCGAGCAATTTTTTTGAGATCTCTGGGGGAATCTCCTTGGGGTGCCCGTGGAGGACTTCAAGTGTCGTCTCAAAATCCCCTGCTTTCCAGTAGCACCGTGCAGCCAGGCCATACTCTTGAGCATCAAGATACGCGCCAGCTGCCTCGTGGTTATCTTCGGCGCGTACATAACAGTCCCCAGCATTGCGATAATACTGTAATTTGTTCTTGCTCTCTGGCGCGTCCTTCGCACGAGCTACAAAGGCCTCTGCAGCAGCGAGGAAAGCATCTTGCTGATCCTTCGATGTTGCGACGCCGACTTTCGCACGAGCTACCTCCCGGAGGCAGAACGCTTCACAGACGGCTACGAAGTGCAGTTGCTTGGCTTTGGTGAAGCAATCCTTTGCCTGGGAGTATTTCCTATGTTCGAGTAGGTCGTGCCCAAATGATTCCCATTCTGCTGGGGTTGAGGATACAGCGAAATGTGGAAGTTCCATCCCTGACGTATAGTTTTGAACCTGATTTCGCGAGGTCCAGACGATCTATTATAGTGTTAGTGTTCGTTGATGCTATAAAAACTGCAAAGCCATCACCCGCATAGGCTCGCTTTTTTCAGATTTGTCAAAGATCCATAAGTTCCTTCTTGCTCGTGTAATGCCAACATATAAAGATTTCAGCTATGAACCTTGTCAGAAAGATGTGGACAAAGTGTAGCAAATTTCGCGTACCTCGCTGCATACTCCAGCAAAACGGCCTTCGTCCCTACTAAAAGATGGCGCACATATTTTGGCTGAATCTTGACCATTGACTCCTCCCACCAAACGGTCCAGTAAGACGCGCCAGCGCGAGATATCGACAGCGGAGTCTTCGAAGAAGTTGTACAAAAGGACCTACATCCGGGGGTCAGTGTTGAGAGATGTCCAGTTATATATACTCCAAGGCTCACGTCATTGAATTCGAGACCTTTGCTTTCGTACAATGTCCTAAAAACAAGGGATGATGAATTTGTGAAAGATACTGTCACCTTTATTATCTCACATGATCATACCGCTCTTGTCAACTGCTTCTTTGCACAGTTTATGGCGTGCTTCCTCATCTCGTACCAGGATGCCTTTAAATATTCCAGTTAGCATAGAAACGAACCTTCAATACACTACACTCACACTGCCTTGCTCCGAGTTCAATTGGGTTCTCCCTACAACATTTGCATCAGGAATGCAACATAGAAAGGACGGTGTACGCACGACGTGCCAAATAAAATTCGCATGTATTGGGCGGCATCTTGATCCCAGCCACGGAAAAATACTGGGCTCACACCATCGACGATACCGTGCTCCGGCTGGAGGTTATCAATTGTATCGGGCCAGAAACATGTTATGCGTTCGATGACTGTATGTGCACAGTTCACGATACCACCATGAGAACGGTAATTGATCGCGAGTTGGAATGCCATGGGTTCAGTGACCGACCGGTCTTGTATCAGATGCGTACTTTGATCTTGCTGTCATGAAGGTTATTCGATTGCTGTACTGAATGGTGACGGACCCCTACCTCTATACGGTATACAAAGGCTTTCAAGTCATCAAATCGGAAGGAGCTTCCAGCCGAAATTGTTTGTGCGGTGTCACCTGCCCAGAAAAGTCCTTCCGGATTCTGGCAAATAAACCTCAACACTAGAAGAACATTAAATTCTAAACCACAGCAAGCAAGGTGGGCTGCATACGGAGTGCATCAATGAGGAGATTGTCTTGCGCCTCATCAATGTATCTGGATCATATATTGTCCAGAGAAAAGCAACATAATCACCTGAGAACCTAGACGTACAAATAATCGACTTTCTGGCCCCTAAATTGGGCACCTCCCAAGAGCGTCTTTATTATAGCATGTGTGCGATCCGCGATATCATGATGACGACGTTCCTTTTTCAGCTTGCAATATGCCTCAAAGATTGCATATATGGTTTGCCTCTGGTTTGCAAACATGGGGTTAGACCGGACTGACAGGCTACAATACGCCTCCTCGTCGAGGGATCCATTGGGACACCATAATGACTTCTCAGATCCCTTAATGATGCCTATACAGGAATCAACAAAATCTATACAGGTCAAAGAACAACGCGACACACCCATAAATTCCGAAAACACGAGCCAGGATTCTAATTTATACCAATGAGTCATACCAAATTCATAACCACCAAATATAGGAAC
>JBBPTU010000672.1:5465-19628 GCA_038094295.1 Tylopilus aff. beelii | reverse complement strand
ATATTGAGAACAACATATGTAGAATGTTACAGTCGGTCCATATACAATGCGCAAATCCGAACATGTCGGATTTGCGGGACGTTTGTCACATTGGTATAATATCAATTGAAATGGTTGTACTCATGTCTTTACACACTAACACGGCCACTGCGCTTTTGGTGCATTTGAGCAAAACAACAATGTGTATTTTATCAGAATGCTTGCTTTGTTGAGGTGTATAATTAATCTCAGATATTATTGATTGTGCGCATATCCGAATATGTCGCATTTGTGCACATGAACAGCAATTATTGCACATACCAATGACATCCAAAGTTGAAAACAAATGGCTTGTATGTTTATCAGTCCCGATATGTCATCCATGCTGTACCACTTTCATCCAACAACATAGTGCGCAAATCCGACATGTCCGGATTTGCGTACAACTCGTATTTGCGCACTAGGTGCAGGATGCTTTAAACAGTGTTCTATTCCCATTCAAAATCTCGAATCTATTTCATGAGCGCATCTGAATGTTGTAGATATGAGAACTATACACCATCTCTGCAAGTATCACCATTAGTATCCACTAAGTTATGAAACAATGCCACATCATATATATTCACTCATGCACGCTATCATGTTTCTGAAAGAGAGATGTGTCCTAGCTAAACACTACAGTTCATAGGCTCATAAGGCCTTGTTCGTGTCAACTCTATGTGTCAGAAATTTCAGACCACATCTCCTATTGTGGACCCAAATGCGACATGTGAGAATCTGCGCAGAATCATTGACAGACTTAATCAAAATATCGAAGATAAAATGGTATTCTACAAGTGCATATGCTTCACAATTGACGCTGATATGACCAGCTATCACTCCAGAATTAACACTCTATTTGTAGCTGTGATGGTGTACTTATATTATGAGTGAAGATCTGCATAATACATGACTAGAATTAATACTTCGCCACAGCAAAACATGTATGTGGTTCAAGTACTTTGTTGTTGTTTCCGCAAATCCACCGAAGGCGGAATTGCGCATTATATATATTTTGCTTGCAATAACCTTAGCATAACCCCTACCCAATTAGATTAGACCTACTTGAATCTTCCCACGGTAATTTCCGCGTATCTGAAACCAGATCTTTCCGAAATGAACTTCTTTTAATCTCCGGTGGGTTCTCTTCTATCGCCGTACGGCTGACTTCTTTAATAGCACCAAATGGGGCTTGAGAATGCCATGGTGGGAGATTTTTAATCTCCGTGTGCTTCCTGACAAGGTACCCGGAAACGGACCGGACCCTTCGCAGCTTTCAGGTGCGCCCATCTATTATTGTCTCTATTGAGGGCAGGTAATTACCGCATTGGAATTCAAACTGAGTTTGAACTTCATCTATAAGTGTGAGTTCAAGCAAAGACTCTTGATCTATCGAATGGAAGATCTGATGAGATTATTCGAAACTAGATTGGTGTGGATTTCTCGATCCCCCATAGTTATCTTCCTTCGCTACTCTCATCCCTTAGCGAACCAACCGGACCCTCGCTCGCCTTCGGCTCGCTCGGCTCCGCCTCCTAACCCTAAGGTAACATGGGGACGGAGAAGAGTCCCACAGTAATCTCCACCTGCTTCTTTGATGGGTTCTAACGCCGCTCGGCTGTTTCATAGAAGGCAACGTAACAACGCCACAGGAACGTGTTGATGGGTTCAATTCAAGGTACCCGGAAGCCAAGAGCTTCTTGTCAAGGTACCCGGTTGCGATGTTCTATCCGTCATTGCTTACACCACAGCTCCGGCCTTCGGCCGTCGCCAAGTTACTCCCCAGCTCGGGCCTTCAGCCCTCGCGGAGGGAGGTGTTGTGGTGCGTCCCATGAAGTCTCAACTTACTAATCAATACCAAATGAGGGTCCCTTGGTTATGCGGCTACGCTAAGTCATTCTTTCCTTCTATGTCCATTGTGATTTCCTTAACCGTACATGGTCCGTGCGCTGAGTCCATCCTATAAAGGTGACAGCGCCTCCGTTTTCATATTACCACTGAGTAAGCCTGATGAGATTAATTCGAAACAGGTGTGCACGAACTTCCTAGTTCGGCACTGTTGCCTACTCGGTAAACGTCTCGTCCCAATCGTCGTTGGAAAGCTCGCTTCGCTCGCTTTCCTCCTCCTCCCGTATTGCAAGGTGTGCGCTTTCAGGCTGATTACATAAGCTAAAATAATGCGCCCTATACTGACTACTGTATTTCCTGCAAGATGGTAATACAGTAATTACAGGGACATACTGCAATACATCTCCAGCATCAGGTGTTCTGCGCGATAAGAATAGCTTCCGTCTTCCACCTTCCATCGTGAAAATACCTGTACCCTGGCGTAAGGTGTGTAGTGGGTCCAGAGACAGACTTCGCCATGATCTGAACATAGACCATTCCACAACAGTTTAACGGGCTTTGCAGGCAGCTGAAGCGGCTCTTGCGATGGATACCTTTGCATCTCAGACTCCCGCGGACGAAGAGCATTTCAGTACAGCTCCGCAGACACCAGTCACACCAGTGGATGCCGAACCACCTTCTGTAGCAGAAACCCTCAGTTCTCCGACCAAGGAAGAGTGGGGATCTCTCACCGACTCAGTGCATCCCGGGACAGATCGCCTATCCATGCCTCAGGTTTTTACAGAGACAGCTCCACAAACACCAGTCACTCCGGTGGGTGCTGGATCATCTTCTGTAGCGGATACTTTGAGCTCTTGGACCGAGGAAGAGCGGGAATCTCACACCGACTCAATACATCCCGAGACGGTTCGCCTATCCCTATATCAAGTTTCCACAGACGGACCCTCGATGACGAACATTGAGAACCCGGAGGGGGAAGGTGACGATACAGCGTACGAGATACAACTCTTGGTTGTCAAGTGCTGAGCTTGATATCCTCAAGTATAATAGGTCCAACTGGCTCCGTAGAACGCCAGTCTGATACAAATACAATCCATCAAGATGCAGGTCGAGCATCACCGACTCCCACAGAACGACCTGCAATGGTGAATATCGAGAATTTGGAAACGGAAGATAGCGTTATTGCGTACGTGACCTAACTCTCGAGAGTCAAGTATCTAACTCAGTCTTGAAGTGTCATGGGTCCGACTGGCTCTGGCAAGAGCACGGTGAGGCAAATCAAGTAATGAAGCGATCTCGCTCATTTGACCTCAGTTCATACGCGTTGCAAGTGGTCTCAAGACTTATGACGTTGGCCATACGTTGAGATCGTCCACGAACAGTGTCCAAACTGTCAAATTCTGGCACCAGGAGAGCGGCCGTCGCGTTGTCCTGGTGGATACGCCAGGGTTCGATGACACGTTTAAATCTAATGTCGAGATACTGGACAAGATATCCGAATGGCTCAACTCAAGGTAACGCATGATACTTGTTCGCTTGTCTTTCTAACTTGTTACCAGTTACGAGAAGGGGAAACTCCTCTCTGGAATATTGTATTTCCATCGGATAACGGACAATCGCGTGGCAGGTACACCATTGGCGAACCTTCAAGTGTTTCGAAAGTTGTGCGGAAAGGACGCGCTGGACAGAGTATGGCTGACTACGACGATGTGGGATGAAGTTGACCCTGCTATGGGTATGAAGAGGTTAAACGAGCTCTCGGAGCAGTACTGGAAGGCAATGATTGGTCAAGGAGCTCAGGTAGTTCAGTGCCGGAGTGACAATGACTCCTCAAAGCAGATCATTCAACAAGTCCTTGATAAAGAAGTGACTTCCAAGGCGGTCTTACTTCAAGAAGAAATGGTCACTCTTAAAAAGGAACTCAAGGAAACGGAGGCTGGGCGAGAACTGTATTCTCAGCTGGAGAACCTTGTTGAAAGACAAATGGCGATTCTTCAGAGGATCAACAAAGAGAGAAAAGCGACTTCGGACCCGGACGCGCTGAAGCAGCTTCAGATGGAATATAACGAGTTGCGGCGGCAAATAGACGAGAAGCTACGGCAAATGCAGGGGCTGAAGGTGTCGTGGTTTAAGACTGTTCTCCGTTTCCTTTCCCCAAAACGCGAGGGAGTACCTGTCAGTGTGACAGTTGTTCCTCCTCCCCGGAGCGCAGTACAACGACCTCTTCCGGAGAGAGAGGATGTCGCGACACCTCCAGGTCCTGTACAGACTTCAGGGGAAGCCGAAGCATCTCCTTCAATGGATACCCCCCGTCCCTCAACTGATGAAGAGCAACCATCTCAGACAGACTCAGTACGTCCCGGCTCCGATACGGCGTCTCTGGCCCCCACGGAACCTCCTGCAACGGTGACAGTAGAGGAACTAGGAGGGGAAGATAGTGTGATAGCGTACGTGATATAACTCTTGGCTGTCAAGCGTCTAACTTGATATCCCCAAGTATCATGGGTCCAACTGGCTCTGGAAAGAGCACGGTAAGACAAATCCGGAAATGAAGTGATGTTGCTCATTTGATCCCAGTTCATACGCGCTGCGAGTGGTCTCGACGCTCATGGCGTTGGCCATACGTTGAGATCGTTCACAAATCAAGTTGAAGCCGTGAGATTCTGGCACCACGAGAGCGGCCGTCACGTCGTCCTGGTGGATACGCCAGGATTCGATGACACGTTCAAATCTAATGTCGAAATTCTGGATATGATTTCTGGATGGCTCAACTCAAGGTAATTCATGGTGGTTTACTGGTTTCCGCTTCTTCTGTCCTCATTACCGCAGTTACGAGAAAGGGAAGCTTCTTTCTGGAATATTATACTTCCATCGGATCACGGACAACCGTATCACGGGTACATCGTTGAGCAACCTCCAAGTATTTCGAAAGCTATGTGGAAGAGACGCACTGAAGAAAGTATGGCTGACTACAACGATGTGGGATGACGTTGACCCTGATGTGGGTAAGAGGAGGTTACGCGAACTCGAATTAGAAGGATACTGGCAGAGGTTTATCAAACATGGAGCTCACGTAGCTCGCTGCCGTGGCGACGACAACTCCCCGAAGCAGATTATCCAAGAAGTCCTCAACTACGCGGCTACGTTCGACCTCAAGGCAGTGCTACTCCAAAAGGAAATGGCAGATCTGAATAAGGACCTCAAAGAAACGGAAGCTGGGCAAGAACTGTGCTCTCAGCTCGAGGACCTGGTTGAGAGACAAGTGATGCTCCTTCAGAGGATTGAGAAAGATAAGAAGAGAACTTCGGATCCGGACATACTGAGAGTGCTTCAAATAGAATATAACGACCTGCGGCAAGAAATGAACGAAAAGTTGCGCCAAATGCAGCAACTGAAGTTGTCGCGAATCAAGTCTATTCTCCGCTTCTTTTCCCCAAGACGAGGTTAAAGTGAGTCGAGTCTAGATGCAGTGTATATCACTCATTCACAATCGTTTTTATTAGTTGGTACATGGGTAGTATCTCCGACTGGAGGTAATGATCAGCCATGGACTCACGACGGGTCCAGAGTCCTCTAGATAGCATGATATTAGAAAACATGTTGACTATGCGAAGTTTCTTCTCATTGGTACAAAGCATCATCTGTGTGCTTCGCACGAGTTAAGTTGCTTGAAAAACCCAAGCATAATCCACCACGCGTACGGTAGATCAACTTCGCGCTGCGGCATGCGATTGTCCAAATACTTATCCCATGCTAGTCCATATGCCACTCGAGCTCTCGACTGTCCGCTCTGTCGGCACGAGCAATCTGATGGTATCCCCCTCGTGGATCGGTAGCCGCCCGCGTCGACTCCGACCGACGGGTCCTCAGTGGCAGGTTGCGATCCTTGGTAGTCCTGCCATGTACCTCAGAGCGCGTCTCATCTCACAAAGGGGGGAGTACGTACGGTACCATAGACACATTCCTGGTGTACTTGAGCCATCTGCAGGCGTCGCGGAGGCTGTCTACCATTGGTGCGATGATCACCAGCTATACTCGTTAGTTTTCCTTCTTTCCTTACATGACGGCATCAGCTACTTCTTTTCCCTCAGTAGAGTGGACGAATAAGCTAGCATTACACTCTTTACTCGCCTAGACTGGTTCACTACATTCCTTTGGCCTCGTGCACTTTTGCAAACAGTGGTGGCGAAGATGGGTGGAAATTATAGTATAAACCCATTGCTCCTGGAGCGAGACGCGTAAATGGTGTGGTCTCCCAGTCATCTCAGCAGCTTATCTACTGGGATATAGTGGAATCAATCATCGGTACCACGAGAGGGAGAATGTGTGACGCACAGTGGTTCTCCCTCGTGAACTTGGCGAATATGGATGGAACAATAGATGAGGACATGAATACGAAGCGAATCAGCAACATGGATGCAGAATGTAGAGATGTTGAGTGTCAATTCCCCGGCTCGTGAATGCACGCCAGATGACATCGCGAAGCAAAGAAATTGATGGTGGGTGCCGTGGTATATTTGTCACTACCGTCCGAGCACAGCTGCCTTGACTTAGCCTTGATCAAAGTGTTTTCGTATGAATAGTATGACATGTCATGTGGTGCGATTCATGACGATCGACGCTGGAGGCACAAGATAAGCCTGGAAGTGTGAACCAAATTGATAAGTAGACACATGCGTGACATGCGATTTAAATGCGCACAGAGAACGGTCATGTATGCGTTTTCTTCCCGTCGACCCAGCACCCTGGTAGCCAAGGATATCTTCCTGCCCGGGTCCCCAGCCAACGATGGGTGAGCGCTGGGAAAAATAACCGAAGGGATGATGCTGATGAGGAGACAAGAATCACGGTTAAGTGAGGACGACCGACCTTTATCGAGGGAAAGTTATCACAGCGAAGTAACAAGGTTAGACTATTCCAACGGCTCGGAGGACGTAACTTAGGCGCCGACTGGAAACAGTCTTTCCTCCAGTATTGTTCGAACGGGGGAACCAAACCCGATCATAATAGATGGTCAGCATTATACTTCAGTCGTATTTCTTGCTGGTGGGAAGAACATCGCAAGTCGTAGCCCTGAAACGATGATTCGACGCTGGAGTGTAAAGAATGGGACGGAGGCGGGGACAATGATGGACACGGAAGAGGTTATTCGCAGCATTGCAGTGGCACAAGACGGGAAATGGATCGTAGGCGGGACGAGTCAAGGCTTCGTGGAGGTGTGGAACGTGGAGGCCAACAAAAGGGTCACCAAGTTCAAGGGTCACGAGAACAGGGTGTTTGCGGTGGACGTGTCGCCGGACGGGTCGAGAATTGCGAGCGGATCGAACGACGGAACTGCTTGCGTCTGGTCTCGCTCTGGCAGACGACTGCTTGGACCTTGGAAACACGACTACCGAGTGGCCGCCGTCAAACTTTCGCACAACGCACGACTCACCGCGACTGCTACGTGGGAGCGCGACTCTGTTCGCGTGTACGACACAGAAAGAGGCTGCCTCCACTTCGAGGTCCCAGTCAGAGTTGGCTCATTCACGAACACTTCCGTTGCTTGGGGGAGCGAGGACCGACTCTTTGTGTTATCCCAGGACGGAAAGATCCACTGCCTCGATGGTCTCACGGGGTCGACGTTCGCGAATTGGTCGATTCATAGCAGTCTAGATGCCACATGCATCGCCCTAGCAGGCAACGGGACGTTCATCGCAGCCTCGGCCGGGTCATCAGTATCGTTTTGGGATGTATCGACCCACGAACAAGTCGGGTCGGCGATCAGATACACTCATGTCGTTTGGTCTATGGCTATATCGGTCAACTTCGATCTTGTGACCTGTGGGGACAAGAGGATATCCCTTCACCGTCTTTACAGTATACTCCCCCCACACTATCTCGTCAACGTGAGTAATCCGCATTCGTCAGCAAAGTCCATGTAACCGTCGTCTAGGATGTACACGGCGCTCGGAAACTCATCCAAGAGCAGTTTGCCCAGAAAGATAAGCTCCTCCAGATCCTAAGAGTGCAGGAGGAGGCGTCGAGTATGTCTATCATAACCCCCTTCCAGGCCACCCTCACCGAATTCTGTCGCTTATGTCCTTCAGACGCAGAAATTGGTAATCTCAAGAAGACCATCGAGGATCTTCTTAATCAACTCGCCGCATCCAAACGCACATTCGATCATGAACAGGATCGCCTCAACAAAATCGTTCGCATACACGAGCAAAGGCACATGTGCGAAGTCCTGTATTCCAAAGGTCGCATTTTCGATGCTATGGATTCCTTTCTCGCGATATGGGATACGACGAATGAGGATGCGAATAGTAACAGATTCCTCTCAGATTGGTTCACTGGTAAGCTTTGGTACCGGAGGTCATGGCAGAGCATTTAGTCTACGATATCAGAATTTATGCAAAGGTGTATCAATGAGCTGAAGAAGACGGGAGACGAGGCGTCTGCTAACGGCAGGCGGGGTGAAGTGATGACGGCTTATGCCGCTGTAATATCTCTGAGTCCCCTGGCTTCGAACGTTGTCCTGATGCAGCCACCGCACGTGTTTTCGATTGGCCGCACGGCACGCGAAGCATTGAGCACAGCAATCAAGGTATTTTTTTTCTATGACAATTCAAACACAGATATTGACCCTTGGCTTAGTCAAAGACACCAAGATTCACCGTTTATCGCGCGGTTTGTGACATTCTTGAAGAGAAAGGCCGCCTCATGGATGTGGTCGATTGTTTCCATTCGATAAAGAATAACCTGCCAGAAGACGCAACTGATAGTGAACGAGCGAAATGTGAGAGTGGTATGTGGTCGCAACAGCAATATGGACGTGATTGACTCGATCTGCGTGCTCAGGCTTTCGAGAATACTGTGCTAAGAAGTTGGCGAAACTCGGTAACACTGCAAGCGATAGAAAGGAACATCAAGAGGCCATTGAGCTTTACTCAGGTGCACTATCACTCGAGCCAACCAACTACAGCGAGATTCTTCTGAGACGCAGCAATGAGGTGCAGATGATGTTTCATGTCATGGAGAATCCATCTTGCTGATTCATGTCGTGTGACTTAGCTCATAGAACTCGACCCATCGTCATATAAAGGGTACGAGGAAAAGCATGCGGCATTGCTCGGCATGAGCCGTTATAGTGAGGCCTTCAAGGTATTCCAGGAGATGCGTTCGAAGGTAGAACAATCGCCCGATCCGAAAATCAAGGGTACATGTCTTCTCGGTGTTTGATGATAAGCGATTTTGACTGGTTTCGAGCAGACCTTCTTCATCAATATCTTGATGTGACGTCCTTGATTCGACAGGCTGTCCAACAGACCATCAACCCTATGCCACGAATACTTATTGATACCACGACGGGTCGCATGTACGATAAGCGACAACAGGCAGCAATGTTCGAAGAGTTCCCTATTTTCGATGAACTGCGGTCTTCGATGACAACACAGACCCACCTTGACCGTGGACGTATTCTGGATGAAGTGAAGAAGTTTTATCGCTATGTGATGTTCTCCCATCGGTGGGAAGATGGCGAACCTCTTTTTCACGAGGTCCAGAACTTGAACATCCCATCTGTCTATAAGCTAGAACCGTCACTTGCAAACACCAAGTTGCAAATGCTCTGCAAGATTGTCCGCGCTCTTGGGTTTCGATGGGTCTGGTCAGACACGTGTTGCATTGACAAGAAGGACAACGTAGTGCTGCAAGAGTCATTGGTTGCCATGTTCACATGGTACCGCGGCTCGTCGCTCACGCTCATCTACCTTCGTGGGGTCATGTCTGATTCGCAGGAACCCGGCGACCTCCAGAGAAGCATGTGGAACACCCGTGTTTGGACATACCAGGAATACGTTGCAGCCGAGACGGTCCAGTTCTACACCGAGGACTGGAAGCCGTATCTTGGCCTCAAAATGTTCAACCACAAGGAATCTCCCGCCGTCGTTGCAGAGATGGAACGCGCATCAGGTGTTTCGGAAAAACAATTAGCGGTACTTCGACCAGGCTTGGACAGGATTCGCGAGAAGCTCTCCTTGGCTTCTACGCGTGAAACAACGCTCGTCGAAGACATTGCATATTCGCTGTTCGGTATCTTCAACACTTCCATTTCTGTCATATACGGCGAGCACTATCGTGCTATCGGCCGACTCCTGGAACATATCCTGACAGGTTATTCTCGCGTGGACCGGGCGTGCTGGTGTATATAATAGCTGCCTGCCGCACGACCTCACCGTTTACAGCCAAGTCGTTCCACTACACATTCCACCGCCTATCGAGACAAACGATATGGATCACGTAGTGATGACATTGCGTTCGTCACCCCAACTCGACTACACTCTTCTCGAGAATCTATATGATCGTCTCCGCTCCCTTCCGTCACCCTCCTTGGCTGCTAGTCGACTTCGACTTTTTGGAATCGTCTTTCAGGTCTCTGAGGTGATCTGCACCTCAGATCCAGATCCAGAAACGAAGTGCGGTACATATCGCGCTGCGACGTCCGCGCTCGGGGACATTGAAATCGTGACTTCTGACGACCTCCGTGGGATGAAGGACCTCTGTCTCGTACATCCATGGATCCGTCCTTTGCTTAGCCAAGAGTTCGCAGATGGAGCGACTGCGCTCGACAAGACTACGCAGGCGCTCCGGTTGCTCGCACGTCTCAAGCAGCCCTTCGGAGCGTTCTTGTTCGAGACGGTGTCGTTCATGGATTATAGGCGCGTCGCGGTGGACAGTTTGATCATGGTACAAATTCACAAGGAGGTGTTGCTAAGCGAATTGATAGAGAGCGTTAGTACTATGGAAGTACAATAATCTCAGCTTTGGAATAACACACAAAGACATTGGTAGGCACGAAACAAGTCTGCGACGCCGTAGCTGCTTTATCTCGGTCTCGGTCATACAGGCAGAGGCGAACACCAAACCTAGAATCCGATGTGTCCATCATACTTCCAGAGCAAGGGGTATTCACCCTCTACTGCTTCTGGCAAGAGGCTAGCTGTCCGGTTGCAGCGTCCACCTCTGGAAGTACTAGTAGGAGTACTAGCGACCCCGAACACGATGCTTTGTACCCCAACATTGTACGAGTATATTCAAGTTAAACAAAGGTCAGTCTAGTCACGCTGCTTCTGGGGTCATCTGAATGTCAGCGCGAAGAACGCCGTACGAAACCGAGTCCTCCGCTAATGCCGGTGCCAGTAAACGACTCGGAATCTGAGGCTTGAAAAGGAGCTATGGGCAAACAGTGCCAAACACCAGCTTCCGAGTCGTGATCCCGCCTGCGAGAATGGTGTGCTTTGTTGCCGGGGATGCCTAGAGTCACTCGGCCTTGTCCATGTCGCTATCAACGGGTGGTACGGCTTTAATGGAAATTATATGTGCTTGCAGGTCTGGCCAGGCCGTCCAGAGGACAATGGTACTATGTTATGTAATTGGCGCTTATTAGTTTGAGTCGAAAAGCATCGCTGCCATATATGGTACCAGTTTATACGATTTTCTGATCGCTCCCGTTGAACTATCTGAGTCTAATCCAATGCTTATGCCTCGCGTCTACCTTGATGCAAGTACCTACCACGCCTTCCGGCGCTATTACTACTCAATTTAAGAGTGATCTTGACACCCGCAAGTATGCCCCTCGGGCTCGTCCAACGTCCATCCAAGTTGTGGGGATAACCTGCCCGCAAGGCTTCGTCCAATACCTCAAGCTGCAGAGATCGTGACTGGGACGGTTCATCGTGACTCCTTCAACATAAGGTGTATTGGTACGTGCTTCAGCCTACGTTTCGATTTCTAACACGTACCCACATCATTGTCAGGTATACCAGCAGACGCCGTTTGTCGTGAATAAGGGGGTAAGCGATGGTTCCCACCCCTCACCATTAGCAGTTCCTCAAGGCCGGTTACTTCTCCATCCCAGACTACAGGACAACCACTTCATACAGGGCTAGAGCACCCTGAGGTGATTCAGGAGCCTTTGCAAGTAATTGGAATATCTCCTACTAGTACGATGGCTAGCCTCAGGCTTTCGTTGCCGGCGAATGTAGTACAACCTCCATCCCTGTCTAATGGAGTGCAAGGTCATCCTGAATCAGCCTCTCAAGGGCATGGATCTGTATGTTCACCTCGTCCGAGTCCTAACTCAGATGTACTGTATGTGATATACCCCTTGGCTATCAACTATCTAACTTGATGTTTAGATTCCCCACTAGTTCAACGGGCTCTGCAGCACACCAGCCTACCATATACTCAGCGCATCCTGAGACAAATAACGATTCGCCACCCTTTGGGGTATCAACAGAAGGTCATGGAATGGTGGACGCCCAAGACCTGAAAGCGGAGGATAGTGTGATAGCGTACGTGATATGCTTCCTGGCTGTCAAGTATCTAATCGGTATTTTCAAGTATCATGGGTCCAACAGGCTCTGGCAAGAGCACGGTGAGACAAAGCAAGTAGTGAAATGATGTCACTCACTCGGTCTCAGTTCATACGCGCTGCAAGTGGTCTTGGCGCCCATGGTATTGGCCATGGATTGAGGTCGTTTACAAGCAAAGTCGAAGCCGTCAGATTCTGGCACCACGAGAGCCGTCGTAACGTCGTTCTGGTGGACACGCCAGGATTCGATGACACGTTCAAATCTAATGTCGAAATCCTGGATATGATATCTGAATGGCTTCACTCAAGGTATGTAATTCACGATGGTTTACTGGTTTGTGTCTCTTACTGCTGTCCTCGTTACCGCAGTTACAAGAAAGGGAAGCTTCTCTCTGGAATACTATACTTCCACCGGATCACGGACAACCGCATCACTGGCACATCGTTGAGCAACCTCCAAGTATTTCGAAAGCTATGTGGAAGAGATGCACTGAAAAAAGTGTGGCTGACTACAACGATGTGGGATGACATTGACCCTGATGTGGGTAGGAAGAGGTTACGCGAACTCCAATTAGAGAGATACTGGGAAGGGATTATCAAACATGGAGCTCATGTAGCCTGCTGCCGGGGCGACGACAACTCCCCGCAGCAAATTATCCAAGAAGTCCTCGACCACGAGGCCACGCTCAACCTCAAGGCAGTGCTACTCCAAAAGGAAATGGCGGATCTAAACAAGGCCCTCAAAGAAACGGAAGCAGGGCAAGAACTGTACTCTCAGCTCGAGGGGTTAGTTGAGCGACAAATGTTACTCCTTCGGAGGATCGACAGAGAGAAGAAAGCGGCTTCGGATCCAGATACGCTGAAGGAGCTTCAGGTGGAATATAACGACTTGCGACAGGAAATGGACAAGAAGTTGAGCCAGATGCAACAGCTAAAGTTACCGTGGTTGAAGCGTCTTCTACGTTTCTTTTCTCGGAAACGGGGTTGAGGGTGAGCCGTGTCCATAAGCCGTGTATATGACTCACACTTGGCCATTTCATTAGTTGATGCCTTTGTTCATATCTTCGTTTCGTCTCATTTATGATAGCGTACTGGGTCATTAATCATTCTCGGCCAAGGCATATATATACTTGAGTCTCGTTGTCCGTTTGCCTGTATATTCCTGGACCGTAGGGACAGGTTGTTTGAGGATGGATCGGAACCCGCCATTCTGTTGTCGGAAGTGAAATTCACATCACGTGTGTAGGTCTTTAGGGATACGGACCGTTCGTTCCTTCGAATTTACGACGGTCGTTCTTACGCAGTGCTCCCCCTTTTAATTTTCACGATGTCTAGTATGTTTCGCCACCTATAAACCATGTCCTTGTGTTAACTAAAATCGATCTTTCAGACATTTGGAAGGTTCAGTTACATCCTCCTTCCCGCGGATTCTCACATACTCTGATCTACGGCGCGATTTCGAATTCCTCGGTTCTTCTTCAATCCCTGTCGATGAGAGAGCGCTGTATCCTTGAGGAGTTTTCCTCCTTTTGGATGTGCGCAGTGTAGCTCAATTTGTCGGACAATTCCGTTTCCTGACTCGTGAGCATCTTCGGACGTTATGCGTTTTTGCGAAAATGGAGGATAAGCTGGTATGCTGACGTCCTTGGTTCGCATACTTCATGCACTTCTCTATGCGCTCCTACAACATATATATTCCGGTTGCTCAGTGGCTCCCGTCAAACAAATGCAGAAATCCCATTGACCCGAGGAGATGTTCCGGAAGTGAGCATCGATCCTCTAGTGCATTGTCACAAGTGTCGACGTATTGATTATCAACGAGAACAATTGGTTAGCTTTGAATTGGTGGAGATGGAGCATGGAAACTAATCACATCGAGTTGACACGAACTTCCCACAAGTGAAGTCTTGGGAAGACAAAGTACAAATTATTGGTGATTG
>JBBPTU010000671.1:0-19653 GCA_038094295.1 Tylopilus aff. beelii | reverse complement strand
GTATGTTCCCGCCACATCCTTTTTGTTTTCCAACCGAGTCAATCGTCTGTTTCGTCGCAGTAACCTTCCGATCGTCCTCTTTAATCTATCGCCCGTCCTTACGAAAATCCGAAAGGAGGTCTGGCAAATTCTACCGTTTTCCATCGTCGAGTACGCGCCAGTGTTCACCCTGGCACCTCGATTCGTCCTATGGATTCGGGAGTTGTACGCGCAAGACGTCCAGGGTAGACGTGGGAGCGAGCTCGACACCGGATTTGGCCTGTCCAGCCGTGACACGGGCGAGAGCTTTGTCTTGGATATCGAACAGAATGGAAGGACAGAGAATACCGAGGTGTCGCGGGGGGGTGGGGCAACTCAGCCGGAATAGGCTTGTATATTTATTCATTCTGTACCATAAGTGGGAGAGAAGAGCGTGACTCAAACAGCTCCCAAACAAGGTTGGCCAACCTCGACACGACGCCGTCTATGCTTTCCATTTTATTGGCAGTTGACTTTACCTTTTTTCAATCCCAAATATTCGAACTTCCGCTCGGTTAGGAAGCGTCGTAAACCTTCCTGAGTACTTCGGGTGAACGCGAGTCCCCGTAGCAGTGTGAAATGTTGCACGCCAAGGATGCGAGGCCGTCGTGCGGATAACATCAATGTAAACTGGCTGTTCGTCTCCAAATATGTGATGTTTGATTGACCAAAGCATCTGAGTGTGGCGTATCATCACGACGTAAATTGATGTGATTGAATCTCATCTGAATCCACGGGAGCCAGATTGATAGCGAGCAAAGACTTGGAGAACCTAAAACGAACGATTCCCAGAGTACGCGTTCGCAGCTGAAACTAGTATGTCAGGCGCCGGTTATTAACTTTAAACCGATATACTGAAACTTTCGGAGATGCCGACTTTCGTCGGCGATAAATTGGCTTGACGAGTGACAATTGAGTGACGAGTCGGATCACTCGGATCCTGGAATCGGCTAACCGTGTCAGGTGTAAGTTTGTCATGCGGGACAGGGGCTTGTAGGTTTTGTTTGATGCTATTTGCTCCCTCACTTACCCTGGTTTTGTTTCCAGTCTGGTTCCGAGCGTACCAAGATGGCAACGCGGATTATCCATGCGAATGGCCACCTTTTCTTCAAGGACGCAGGCGTATTTCTCAATGACGCGCTTGTCGTACGGAAACTGCACTGTCTCTCACACGATCCATCTCGTCGACGGACTGCTCTAGCCAAAGAGGAATTCACCTCCAGAGACTGTCATCAATCGGCGAGGAGACCAGGGCACGCTCCGTCTCGAGTTTTGCACTGTCCTTCTGCACTCCATCAATTCAGAGTCATGGCCAGGCCTCTCGTAGCTTTATTGCGTGGCAGGAACCATCAACGAGGCTATGGGTAGATTGCCGGCAATGCTGTGGGAAAGGGTTATTCGGGTTTCAGCCTGCCCCACTCTGATTATCAGTAGTTTGATCCAGTGCAACGTGAGATTAATTCCCTCGTCTACCTTTTCAAGTGCACCAGTTTCTCCCTGCCAATCTATTTTTCTCTCACCACGACTTCATCATGACCATGTCTTCTAGTACAGCACAGTCCACGCTGACAGGGCTTCAACTAAATGACTACTCAACCTGTATGCGCTTTCTTACCTAGGGTGGTTCAATGTCGTGACATTTTGTTGCGATAATCCTCTGCGCCGTCGGGTACGATTACAGTGAGCTCTACGACAAATCGTACACAATTAGGACGCTGATACGCCGCTCGTCAGTCCTTACATTTTCGGATGAGGTATAGTTCTACCATGCACACAGTTCCCTTTCTGACAACCTGAGCAGGTGGAGTACGTCTGGGTCAGCAGACACACACATCTTGCAGTATCAAACAAACATTTTGATGCATCAACTATATAGGCCAGACCTTGGAGTTTGGTGTCAACGCTATTTGTCTGTGTTCGTACTGGTCTATTCACCGATCTGTTAGGACGTCGGCAAGCTGAATATTGTCCGATAAACAGGTTCGTTATATGGGTCTTTGTAACATCGCGTGAGTGGTTGCCAAGTCATATAACCTGGATAGGAACACCGGATGATCCCGATCCATTAGATTTAATTCTCTGAGTGCGTCTTACATCTGAGCACGGCATAGTAAAATTTGACATTGGCTCAAAGTCGGAAGTACTTTCATCCCTGGCACGAAAAAGGTATGCTTCCTCTTGTCTAGAATGGTCAGCGAGCGTTCTGATGCATCTGCATGTAGCTGTACGTACTCTTCCTATTCTCAGTCGCGGCTCCCTATGTAACTTGACACCCATCAAACAGACAATGTAAGTATATACTTCCAGATTTTTAATTTTCTGCGAATACCTTCAAGGCACAATTATGACGATTATATATCAATGGACATTTCTTCTCTATGTTGGAGCTGCTGATCGTAAGTCGTCGTCTGACTCGCTCCTTGGGGAAGCCACGATTGTTTTTGCAGTTCTGATGATACGCCGTGTCTGGGTAACATACAATCTATCACGGCTTATCCTCGGCGTTCTTCTTGCAATGTTGTTCCGTGAGATGGCCTTTTTCATCGTCTACTTTGCCATGTTGAGCGACCCGAAGGGATTGTCTGGTACGTGGCTGGTCAAATAAACAATACACCGACACACTAACCTCGACTGAAAGAGGAGACTGTCCAGGTGCTCAATCTGCCGATCTGTGAGTTGAGAAATTCAACCCTTGCCAATTGGTGCCTCGTGATCGCTGTCCCGCAAATGATGCTCGGCGCAGTCCTGTGTGTCCTCGCAGTCACCAAATTCGTGAGGCAATCGATTCAAATGTACCGCGCGACGAGGCAGTGGCAAGTCAATCGGTACATGAATGCCCTCGTCAAGCAGGGCATCCTCTACTTTCTCGTGTACGTTCCTGCCACATCTCAACCAGACCAACAATGATTAATGATTGTCCATCGTAGCAATCTCCCGATCGTCCTCTTCAATCTATCGCCCGCTGTTGCGAAACTCCGGTCGCGCAGGTTCTGCGACAGTGCCTCGGATGGGCTCTACACCACGCCTATGCTATGCTACGACCCACTCCGGCAACCTCCGACGACCCCGTGACCTCGCCTCACTTCACGCCCCGAGACCTCCAGCTGTCCAGCCCCGGCCTCTCTCCCCTCACTGCCACAACGTGCCTGTGTTTACGCTGACGCCTCGATTTGTGTTGCGTATTCGAGAGCTGTACGCACATGATGTCCAGGGTAGACGTGGGAGCGAGCTTGATACTGGGTTTGGCCTGTCATGCAGCCGAGATGTAGAGAGCAGTAGATTCGTGGCTGTTGAACAGATGGAGTTCATCGAGAGTAGAACCACTCAGCCAGAGCAGGCGGGCACGCGTCAGTCAGCATCTGGTATTCTCTACCTTGGTGGATAGTTTCCTCGTCCCGTACCATCTGTGGGTGCTTCATGAATGGCTCCGTCCCAACATCGTGATCATAGGAAAGGAAGTGCCCCCCAAATGTGATCGCAGTTCTGATGAAAAAATGGCGTCCGGATGAGATATCCCGCCGAGTTTGCAGTTGACACTCTAGTTCTTCTCCATCTGTGTATGTTTCCAGCGGGAAACAATACAGTACTATGGTCTTTGCGACGTTATCGCGTCTTTGGCACTGCTGACAAGTCGAACAACTTGATTCCATTGGATGCATAAACTGAAAATATGTCGATTCTATGCATCTGAATCAACAGCCACTATTGCCAAACCATCCTGTCTCAATGATCCGCGTCATGGGTACACTCCATACCTTCAAGAAACTAACCATTCCGTGACCAAAGTCACTAAGCAGGAACCAACACTCCATTTTCAGCAGCATAAACGCTCGAAGTTGCGGATGGTGGCGTGGAGTCATAAAGCCGACCGCTTTTTGCGATAACCCTCGGAATATACTTGAATAGAGTTTCAGGAGAAGCGCATGTAATCATGAAAGATGTTACCTCGTTGTCTTTGCTCCTGGGGATTCGGTGCGCTGCATCACGATCACAGATCTCCGAGAAAACACGAAAATTTTCATCTTGTTCTATCACATTCCGTCCGAAATTTTGAGCACGGCATAAAGTGGTCCACAAAGGCAAATCCACCTGGAAAATGTGCATGAGTTGGTGTGAACAAACAACCTCCAAAAAGAACATTTACCTGAAGACTTGTTTGTAATAGTATTGATCTCTGCCCAACGAGGTACCAACATAATCAAGTGGTGGACCATCCGGGGTTTGCAGAAAGATCTCCCCAAGCTCCACAGAAACAGAACATGACGAACTGGATCCGTTTGAAAGGGCGGATTTACAGTCTTCGAGTGTCGTTTGTACCAGTAGTGGAGAGGAAGTGAATGGCGGTTTGATCTGCAAATAGATAGATTTCAACAGTGCCTCTGACGACAAATCCGTCAACTACCAGTTTTCAATCTCCGCCAGTCTGGACCTGAGCCAAAGGTATATTGCCCAATTGATGACGGAAACTACTACCATCGCTATGACCCTAGGACGAACTTTAATTTATACCACAAGTATGGTCGTCGCGGACGTCTGAGCACCCTCGTCCGGTATTCGATAGAACCATTAACTGGCAAGTCTCTCACGCCATCCATCTTGTCGACTGACTGCCTTTGCCAAAGAGGACATCCACCTCTAGAGACCGTCATCAATCGGCGAGGAGACCAGGGCACGCTCATTTGCACTGCTGTTCTGCGTTTTGCCAATTCGAAGTCACGGCAAAGCCCCTCGTAGCTTTGTTGCATGGCAGGAACTATCAGCAAGGCGATCCTCGTGAATGCTGTGGGAAGGAGTTATTCGTGTTTCAGCCCTGCCACTAGTCTATCAGTATCTCGATTCGACGCAACGTGATATCAATCCTCTGGTCTACCTTTTCAAGTGCACGAGTCTCTCCTTGCATGTTTATTTTTCTCTCACCACGACTCCATCAAGACCATGACCTCTAGTGCAGTACAGTCCGCGCTGACAGGGCTTCAGTTAAATGATTACACCACCTGTATGTGCTTCCTGACATAGGGTGGTTCAATGTCGCGACCTTTTGTAGTGATAGTCCTTTGTGTAGTCTGGTACGATTACAGTGAGCTCTACGACAAACCGTACACAAGTATGACGCTGACATGCAGCTTGTTAGTCCTTACATTCTCGGATGAGGTATAATTCTTACTTGGCACAGTTTCATTTCTGACAGCCTGAGCAGGTGGAATATGTCTGGGTCGGCAGACACACCTTGCAGTATCTAACATTCTGACGCATCAACCATACAGACCAGACCATGGACTTGGGTGTCAATGCTATTCGTCTGTGTTCGTACTGATCTATTCACCAATCTGTTGAGACATCGACAAACTAATTATTTTCCGATAAACAGGTTCGTTACGCGGGTCTTTGTAACCTCACGTGAGTCAGTGGTCGTCAAGTTGTATGATCTGGACAGTAACACCAGATGATCCTAATCCATTAGATCTGGTGCTCTCCGTGCGTCTTGCATCTATTCTCGGCATTAGTAAAATTTGACATTGGCTCAAAGTTGGAAGTACTTTCATACCTGGCAAGGAAAAGGTGTGTTTCATCTTTTCTAGAATGGTCAGTGAGCATTCTGATCCATCTGCATATAGTTGTACGTACTCGTCCCATTCTCAGTCGCTGTTCCCATGTAGCCTGACACCCATCAAACAGACAATGTAAGCACGTGCTTTCCGATCTCACATGTCCCATATCATCCGGAAATACCTCCAAGGCACGATCATGACATTTGTATATCAATGGACATTTCTTCTCTACGTTGGAGCTGCCGATCGTGAGTCGCCGCTGTCCGACTTGCTTCTGGAGGAGGCCACGATTGTTTTTGCAGTTCTGATGGTCCTCCGTGTCTGGGCAATATACAATCGATCACGGCTCGTCCTCGGAGTTCTTCTCATAATGTTTTTCTGTGAGATGGTCTCTTTCATTGTCTACTTTGCCATGTTGAGCGACCCGAGGGGGTTGTCAGGTATGTAACCGGTCGAATAAACAACACACCGTATATACTAACCTCGGCTGAAAGAGGAGATCATTCAGGTGCTCAATCTGCCGATCTGTGAATTAGCGAATTCAAGCCTCGCCAGGTGGTGGCTCGTGATTGCCATCCCACAAATGATGCTCGGCACAGTCCTATGTGTCCTCGCAATCACCAAGTTCGTGAGGCAGTCGATTCAGATGTACCGCGCGACAAAGCAGTGGCAAATCAATCGGTACATGAATGTGCTCGTCAAGCAGGGCATCCTCTATTTTCTCGTGTATGTTCCCGCCACATCCTTTTTGTTTTCCAACCGAGTCAATCGTCTGTTTCGTCGCAGTAACCTTCCGATCGTCCTCTTTAATCTATCGCCCGTCCTCACGAAAATCCGAAAGGAGGTCTGGCAAATTCTACCGTTTTCCATCGTCGAGTACGCGCCAGTGTTCACCCTGGCGCCTCGATTCGTCCTATGGATTCGGGAGTTGTACGCGCAAGATGTCCAGGGTAGACGTGGGAGCGAGCTCGACACCGGATTTGGCCTGTCCAGCCATGACACGGGCGAGAGCTTTGTCTTGGATATCGAACAGAATGGAGGGACAGAGAATACCGAGGTGTCGCGGGGGGGTGGGGCAACTCAGCCGGAATAGGCTTGTATATTTATTCATTCTGTACCACAAGTGGGAGAGAAGAGCGTGACTCAAACAGCTCCCAAACAAGGTTGGTCAACCTCGACACGACGCCGTCTATGCTTTCCATTTTATTGGCAGTTGACTTTGCCTTTTTTCAATCCCAAATATTCGAACTTCCGCTCGGTTAGGAAGCGTCGTAAACCTTCCTGAGTACTTCGGGTGAACACGAGTCCCCGTAGCAGTGTGAAATGTTGCACGCCAAGGATGCGAGGCCGTCGTGCGGATAACATCAATGTAAACTGGCTGTTCGTCTCCAAATATGTGATATTTGATTGACCAAAGCATCTGAGTGTGGCGTATCATCACGACGTAAATTGATGTGATTGAATCTCATCTGAATCCACGGGAGCCAGATTGATAGCGAGCAAAGACTCGGAGAACCTAAAACGAACGATTCCCAGAGTACGCGTTCGCAGCTGAAACTAGTATGTCAGGCGCCGGTTATTAACTTTAAGCCGATATACTGAAACTTGGAGATGCCGACTTTCGTCGGCGATAAATTGGCTTGACGAGTGACAATTGAGTGACGACTCGGATGTGTTGGACGAGGGTTGTGTCTTCTGCTATCACTCGGATCCTGGAATCGGCTAACCGTGTCAGGTGTAAGTTTGTCATGCGGGACAGGGGCTTGTAGGTTTTGTTTGATGCTATTTGCTCCCTCACTTACCCTGGTTTTGTTTCCAGTCTGGTTCCGAGCGTACCAAGATGGCAACGCGGATTATCCATGCGAATGGCCACCTTTTCTTCAAGGACGCAGGCGTATTTCTCAATGACGCGCTTGTCGTACGGAAACTGCACTGTCTCTCACACGATCCATCTCGTCGACGGACTGCTCTAGCCAAAGAGGAATTCACCTCCAGAGACTGTCATCAATCGGCGAGGAGACCAGGGCACGCTCCGTCTCGAGTTTTGCACTGTCCTTCTGCACTCCATCAATTCAGAGTCATGGCCAGGCCTCTCGTAGCTTTATTGCGTGGCAGGAACCATCAACGAGGCTATGGGTAGATTGCCGGCAATGCTGTGGGAAAGGGTTATTCGGGTTTCAGCCTGCCCCACTCTGATTATCAGTAGTTTGATCCAGTGCAACGTGAGATTAATTCCCTCGTCTACCTTTTCAAGTGCACCAGTTTCTCCCTGCCAATCTATTTTTCTCTCACCACGACTTCATCATGACCATGTCTTCTAGTACAGCACAGTCCACGCTGACAGGGCTTGAACTAAATGACTACTCAACCTGTATGCGCTTTCTTACCTAGGATGGTTCAATGTCGTGACATTTTGTTGCGATAATCCTCTGCGTCGTCGGGTACGATTACAGTGAGCTCTACGACAAATCGTACACAATTAGGACGCTGATACGCCGCTCGTCAGTCCTTACATTTTCGGATGAGGTATAGTTCTACCATGCACACAGTTCCCTTTCTGACAACCTGAGCAGGTGGAGTACGTCTGGGTCAGCAGACACACACATCTTGCAGTATCAAACAAACATTTTGATGCATCAACTATATAGGCCAGACCTTGGAGTTTGGTGTCAACGCTATTTGTCTGTGTTCGTACTGGTCTATTCACCGATCTGTTAGGACGTCGGCAAGCTGAATATTGTCCGATAAACAGGTTCGTTATATGGGTCTTTGTAACATCGCGTGAGTGGTTGCCAAGTCATATAACCTGGATAGGAACACCGGATGATCCCGATCCATTAGATTTAATTCTCTGAGTGCGTCTTACATCTGAGCACGGCATAGTAAAATTTGACATTGGCTCAAAGTCGGAAGTACTTTCATCCCTGGCACGAAAAAGGTATGCTTCCTCTTGTCTAGAATGGTCAGCGAGCGTTCTGATGCATCTGCATGTAGCTGTACGTACTCTTCCTATTCTCAGTCGCGGCTCCCTATGTAACTTGACACCCATCAAACAGACAATGTAAGTATATACTTCCAGATTTTTAATTTTCTGCGAATACCTTCAAGGCACAATTATGACGATTATATATCAATGGACATTTCTTCTCTATGTTGGAGCTGCTGATCGTAAGTCGTCGTCTGACTCGCTCCTTGGGGAAGCCACGATTGTTTTTGCAGTTCTGATGATACGCCGTGTCTGGGTAACATACAATCTATCACGGCTTATCCTCGGCGTTCTTCTTGCAATGTTGTTCCGTGAGATGGCCTTTTTCATCGTCTACTTTGCCATGTTGAGCGACCCGAAGGGATTGTCTGGTACGTGGCTGGTCAAATAAACAATACACCGACACACTAACCTCGACTGAAAGAGGAGACTGTCCAGGTGCTCAATCTGCCGATCTGTGAGTTGAGAAATTCAACCCTTGCCAATTGGTGCCTCGTGATCGCTGTCCCGCAAATGATGCTCGGCGCAGTCCTGTGTGTCCTCGCAGTCACCAAATTCGTGAGGCAATCGATTCAAATGTACCGCGCGACGAGGCAGTGGCAAGTCAATCGGTACATGAATGCCCTCGTCAAGCAGGGCATCCTCTACTTTCTCGTGTACGTTCCTGCCACATCTCAACCAGACCAACAATGATTAATGATTGTCCATCGTAGCAATCTCCCGATCGTCCTCTTCAATCTATCGCCCGCTGTTGCGAAACTCCGGTCGCGCAGGTTCTGCGACAGTGCCTCGGATGGGCTCTACACCACGCCTATGCTATGCTACGACCCACTCCGGCAACCTCCGACGACCCCGTGACCTCGCCTCACTTCACGCCCCGAGACCTCCAGCTGTCCAGCCCCGGCCTCTCTCCCCTCACTGCCACAACGTGCCTGTGTTTACGCTGACGCCTCGATTTGTGTTGCGTATTCGAGAGCTGTACGCACATGATGTCCAGGGTAGACGTGGGAGCGAGCTTGATACTGGGTTTGGCCTGTCATGCAGCCGAGATGTAGAGAGCAGTAGATTCGTGGCTGTTGAACAGATGGAGTTCATCGAGAGTAGAACCACTCAGCCAGAGCAGGCGGGCACGCGTCAGTCAGCATCTGGTATTCTCTACCTTGGTGGATAGTTTCCTCGTCCCGTACCATCTGTGGGTGCTTCATGAATGGCTCCGTCCCAACATCGTGATCATAGGAAAGGAAGTGCCCCCCAAATGTGATCGCAGTTCTGATGAAAAAATGGCGTCCGGATGAGATATCCCGCCGAGTTTGCAGTTGACACTCTAGTTCTTCTCCATCTGTGTATGTTTCCAGCGGGAAACAATACAGTACTATGGTCTTTGCGACGTTATCGCGTCTTTGGCACTGCTGACAAGTCGAACAACTTGATTCCATTGGATGCATAAACTGAAAATATGTCGATTCTATGCATCTGAATCAACAGCCACTATTGCCAAACCATCCTGTCTCAATGATCCGCGTCATGGGTACACTCCATACCTTCAAGAAACTAACCATTCCGTGACCAAAGTCACTAAGCAGGAACCAACACTCCATTTTCAGCAGCATAAACGCTCGAAGTTGCGGATGGTGGCGTGGAGTCATAAAGCCGACCGCTTTTTGCGATAACCCTCGGAATATACTTGAATAGAGTTTCAGGAGAAGCGCATGTAATCATGAAAGATGTTACCTCGTTGTCTTTGCTCCTGGGGATTCGGTGCGCTGCATCACGATCACAGATCTCCGAGAAAACACGAAAATTTTCATCTTGTTCTATCACATTCCGTCCGAAATTTTGAGCACGGCATAAAGTGGTCCACAAAGGCAAATCCACCTGGAAAATGTGCATGAGTTGGTGTGAACAAACAACCTCCAAAAAGAACATTTACCTGAAGACTTGTTTGTAATAGTATTGATCTCTGCCCAACGAGGTACCAACATAATCAAGTGGTGGACCATCCGGGGTTTGCAGAAAGATCTCCCCAAGCTCCACAGAAACAGAACATGACGAACTGGATCCGTTTGAAAGGGCGGATTTACAGTCTTCGAGTGTCGTTTGTACCAGTAGTGGAGAGGAAGTGAATGGCGGTTTGATCTGCAAATAGATAGATTTCAACAGTGCCTCTGACGACAAATCCGTCAACTACCAGTTTTCAATCTCCGCCAGTCTGGACCTGAGCCAAAGGTATATTGCCCAATTGATGACGGAAACTACTACCATCGCTATGACCCTAGGACGAACTTTAATTTATACCACAAGTATGGTCGTCGCGGACGTCTGAGCACCCTCGTCCGGTATTCGATAGAACCATTAACTGGCAAGTCTCTCACGCCATCCATCTTGTCGACTGACTGCCTTTGCCAAAGAGGACATCCACCTCTAGAGACCGTCATCAATCGGCGAGGAGACCAGGGCACGCTCATTTGCACTGCTGTTCTGCGTTTTGCCAATTCGAAGTCACGGCAAAGCCCCTCGTAGCTTTGTTGCATGGCAGGAACTATCAGCAAGGCGATCCTCGTGAATGCTGTGGGAAGGAGTTATTCGTGTTTCAGCCCTGCCACTAGTCTATCAGTATCTCGATTCGACGCAACGTGATATCAATCCTCTGGTCTACCTTTTCAAGTGCACGAGTCTCTCCTTGCATGTTTATTTTTCTCTCACCACGACTCCATCAAGACCATGACCTCTAGTGCAGTACAGTCCGCGCTGACAGGGCTTCAGTTAAATGATTACACCACCTGTATGTGCTTCCTGACATAGGGTGGTTCAATGTCGCGACCTTTTGTAGTGATAGTCCTTTGTGTAGTCTGGTACGATTACAGTGAGCTCTACGACAAACCGTACACAAGTATGACGCTGACATGCAGCTTGTTAGTCCTTACATTCTCGGATGAGGTATAATTCTTACTTGGCACAGTTTCATTTCTGACAGCCTGAGCAGGTGGAATATGTCTGGGTCGGCAGACACACCTTGCAGTATCTAACATTCTGACGCATCAACCATACAGACCAGACCATGGACTTGGGTGTCAATGCTATTCGTCTGTGTTCGTACTGATCTATTCACCAATCTGTTGAGACATCGACAAACTAATTATTTTCCGATAAACAGGTTCGTTACGCGGGTCTTTGTAACCTCACGTGAGTCAGTGGTCGTCAAGTTGTATGATCTGGACAGTAACACCAGATGATCCTAATCCATTAGATCTGGTGCTCTCCGTGCGTCTTGCATCTATTCTCGGCATTAGTAAAATTTGACATTGGCTCAAAGTTGGAAGTACTTTCATACCTGGCAAGGAAAAGGTGTGTTTCATCTTTTCTAGAATGGTCAGTGAGCATTCTGATCCATCTGCATATAGTTGTACGTACTCGTCCCATTCTCAGTCGCTGTTCCCATGTAGCCTGACACCCATCAAACAGACAATGTAAGCACATGCCTTTCAATCTTCCATGTCCCATATCATCCGGAAATACCTCCAAGGCACGATCATGACATTTGTATATCACTGGACATTTCTTCTCTACGTGGGAGCTGCCGATCGTGAGTCGCCGCTGGCCGACGTGCTTCTGGAGGAGGCCACGATTGTGTTTGCAGTTCTGATGGTCCTCCGTGTCTGGGCAATATACAATCGATCACGGCTCGTCCTCGGAGTTCTTCTCATAATGTTTTTCTGTGAGATGGTCTCTTTCATCGTCTACTTTACCATGTTGAGCGACCCGAGGGGGTTGTCAGGTATGTAGACGGTCGAATAAACAACACACCGTATATACTAACCTCGGCTGAAAGAGGAGATCATTCAGGTGCTCAATCTGCCGATCTGTGAATTAGCGAATTCAAGCCTCGCCAGGTGGTGGCTCGTGATTGCCATCCCACAAATGATGCTTGGCGCAGTTCTGTGTGTCCTCGCAATCATTAAATTCGTGAGGCAGTCGATTCAGATGTACCGCGCAACGAGGCAGTGGCAAATCGATCGGTACATGAATGTGCTCGTCAAGCAGGGCATCCTCTATTTTCTCGTGTATGTTCCCGCCATGTCCTTTTTGTTTTCCAACCGAGTCAATCGTCTGTTTCGTCGCAGTAACCTTCCGATCGTCCTCTTCCATCTATCGCCAGTCCTCACGAAAATCCGAAAGGAGGTCTGGCAAATTCTACCGTTTTCCATCGTCGAGTACGCGCCGGTATTCACCCTGGCGCCTCGATTCGTCCTATGGATTCGGGAGTTGTACGCGCAAGACGTCCAGGGTAGACGTGGGAGCGAGCTCGACACCGGATTTGGCCTGTCCAGCCGTGACACGGGCGGGAGCTTTGTCCTGGATATCGAACAGAATGGAGGGACAGAGAATACTGGGGTGTCGCGGGGGGGTGGGGCAACTCGGCTGGAATAGGCTTGTATATTTATTCATTCTGTACCACAAGTGGGAGAGAAGAGCGTGACTCAAACAGCTCCCAAACAAGGTCGGACAACGCAGTCAGGCATGCTTTTCCTTTTCACTGGGAGTCGAATCTGCCCAAATACTCGAATTTCCGCACTGTCGGGAAGCGTCGTAAACTTCCCCGGGCACGTCGAGCGAATGCGAGTACCCGTGGCAGCAGTGTGAAATGTTGCACGCCAAGGGTGCCGTATGCGAGGCCGCTGCGCAGATGACATTGGCTGCGGGTGCCTCGTCTCCAGCATGCGACCTCTGATTGACCGAACTTCACCGTGGAGGTGGCGTATCACCATGATGGGGGTGTACGAGTGCCAGATTGATAGTGGGCAAAGAGGACCTAAAACGAGCAAATCCCGGTCTACCGGAGTTGCCTATATCTGGTATGGCAACGACAGAGATTACCACGGTCAGACGCCGGTCATTAATTTTAAGAGGCCGACACGTCTGAAACTCAGAGGCCTTGCTCATGGTGATGCGAGCAGAAAGATCATAGCATCCACGACACGATATACAACATGGAACAGCCCTGTTGCTCAAGTATATCCAGAATACCCCACGTTTGCCAGACTAGATGTCTACTACCTCACCCACAGCAAGCCCATGCACACCCGTCTGGACCGGGAACAAGGTATGCGCTCACTCACTCTCCGAAATGAGCGCAACAATCATGCTGATTCGCAGATGAGCAGAGAGGGCGAACAGAACGAGGAGACGCACCGATAGAGGTAGTAGAAGAAGGAGAGGAGATAAAAGCCAAGCTTTATAAAGCTCTCCTTTTTATGTCCGGAAAGCGTGCGGAAGATTTCTGTGGCGTCGTACATGTGGTTCTTGTTTCGTATCCTGTGCGCTACGGATGAGCGACATAAACGGCACGTGGTCGGGAGACGTACTTGTTGGCGTTAAAGAGCACGAGAGGGAGATTGAACAGGAAAGCGATCCATTGGCCCGATAGCAAGAAGAGAACGGTGAGGAAAGCGTGAGCGATGTTTTCTGGCAGGACAAACTGGGCGACGGGTGAGTGAGCAGACGGGAATCTTCTGGCGGTGAGCTACCTGATTGAGCTTATTGCACAGGTCTATGGGGTTGATGTAGTCGCACTCGAGGTCGGAGAACATGATGATCTGTGCGTGTCAGAACACGTTTGAGCGAGCCAAGAGCACGTACGAAAAAGACCATCGTGAAGAGCAATCCAGCGGCCATCAGGACCGAGAACAGGAACAGCCAACCTGGACGCGGGTCTGAGCACGAGACCGGACGAGGCTCGAGGACGCACCAGCTCCGCCCATGTCGTGTGTCGTGTCGAGAGTAGTTTTGCGGTGTGGACCAAGTCGGAGCGTGGGCTGGTTTTCTGCCACGGGCCAAACACGCGCACACAGCCGTGTCTTCTCTACCATCATCGAAATGTCCCTCCTCGCCCGACTGTCGACCACCGACGGTGGCCCCGTCCGCCCCAAGTCTGCGAACCGGGGCTCGCCTTATGTGCGTACTTCAGGCCTGTGTCCTGTCACGACCTCGAACCTGTCCTCAGGCCCGCCCCTCGAGACCACCAAAGGGCGACCCAGACGCACAGTGGTCCCATGACCTCTACGAGGACCCGGACAAGCCCTCGCTCTCCGCCCGCCTCTCCGCCGCCGCCGCCGCCCCCCGCAAACCCGACTCCATCCTCGCCCAACGCGCCATTAAGGAGGCCACCGGTGCAGCCGGGCTCAGCATCAAGGGCGCAAGCACGGGCTCGAACGGCAACGTCGTGCAGGTCGACGGCCTCGTCAAGGGCACCACCCCTGCCGACGTCGAGGTGCGTCTCGTTTTTCTCCTCTTGGCGCTTTTCTGATCCCCCGCAGGCCATCTTCCGGCGGTGTGGCCCGATCATAGCTTCTGACCTCGTGCCAAACCAAGCGAACGACGACGTGATCGTCCGGCTGACTTTCAAACAAGCTGCCCATGCTGCGGCCGCCGTCGCCAAATTCGACAAACAGCCCGCAGACGGTCGCATACTCCGCGTCGCGGTCGTCGGCGTGCAGTCCGTCGGTCTTTCTGGAAGACTCGGTGGGATGGACATGGTCAACGAGAACGGCAGCGTCGACGTGTTGATGGGTGCAGACGACAATGCCGCAACGTGAGTCTCGACGCCCACTGTTGCGGACGACGCTGAACTTACTAGTACGGACAGAAAACTGCGCTCCGACTCGATCATGAACTCGGATCCCCGTGCCTCCGTTCTAGTGTCACCACCAGGGGCTGATCCAAAGGCAAACAATCCACAGAATCATTCGAGACAAGAGGTCCCCCGGTGGCAGCGTGGTGGGAGAAGAGGCGGGCGAGGTCGACGTGGCGGTGGGACGGGTGGCGGTGCAGCCACTATGGACGTTGACTGATTATCATATCGCTAAAAATCTGCTCGGTGCTCACCTTGACCCTTTGGGATCTGTTACAACTTACAATCATTACCAGCTAGCTGCATTTTGTCAAACTCATCTCAGTATCTTACAAACGGTCATGTATTTGTTTTGCTTCAGCCGGGCCTCGTATTCATCTGCAAGTTCACACCAGTCCCTGACCCCATTGCTGACTGGTCGGCTTACCTCGACATACTTGGTCTTCTGCGGTTCTGACCCATGACAGCTGGCGACCGACGGGCGGTGGTTCGACATCGTGATGACTGTTTGTTTGGACTGTTGGTGCCTATCACAATCTCACGAAGTCCTTTATCACTTTTAGATCTCAACGTTGCCTCCTCATGTCCTTTTGATTCTCCGTCTCAACTTCTCTCCTTATAGTCCCAAGTCTGTCGTGCCAGCCTTCTTGTTCGTCCGGGTCTACTTACTTGCCTATACCGCGGTCTTAGATGTCCCATCTCTTGTACTGGCCCTCTATCACATATTTTTACCCTGTTGGGAACACTTCTGCGGTCTACTTGACTGAAAACCTGTCCCCTGAATGCAAGGCAGACGTCCTGCTCCTCGCGTGTGGCGATCCGAGACATATCCTGTACACCATTTACGTCGAAGAGACCAATCCGCTGACTCGTAAGTATCGTTTCTGCTGGATGGTTTGCTAACCTGACGCTCACAGGTTCGCGTCCATTCGACGTTACTTGCTGTGACGTGGACGTCGCCATACTCGGTGGGGCCTGGTTATCGACCCTCCAGCATCTCGGCTGACTCGTTGTAGCGCGCAATGCACTGTTGTTGACCCTTCTCGCCGACGACGGCGCGATCGACCGGTTGGACGAGTTGTGGAACCTGTTCTACCACATGTTCATCGACCAGACCACGCTCTCTATACTCTTCGAGCAGTGTCGCAAGCTCGTTCCCTTGGCGGAGAACCTAGACACTTGGAGGACCGGTCCGTATGGCCATTTTCTCACCACCTGCGACGCAGCGACGCTCGCAGGACTCCGGCGCATGTGGTCCGCGTACCTCGATACCGCCAGCTTCTCCGAGGGGCAAGCAAGCCAATTCGAACGGTCCCTTATCAGCGGCATGAGCGACATGGCGCAAAAGGGAAAGGCGTCCGCAGCGCGTTCCGCCGGCCCGTTGGCGTCCCACGCGCACGAAGCCGTCTCGTCCCAGTTTCGCACTTATTGGTCGTCCGGGACCACCGATCGAGGCCCGGGCCGGCAGCCACGTCTCACGGTCAACCCCACGTTTGCGTACTCCCTCGACGGAGACGAGTTCGCCGTGCACTACATGTCCGATCCGCTCTGCGGGTTCCATCTCGCGGAGGCGTTCGCCGCGGGGGACGTCGCCCGAGATCTGGCGCGCGTCGCCAAGGACCAGTTCTCGCGCTGGTGCACGTCCGCCAGCAGACGCTTGAAGGACGTCAACCCTTCGTCGTCCACGTTCGTCGTCCGAATGTTTGCCGGCGACGTGTTGAGGTTCTGTCAGGCGCTCAAGTATTGCAGGGCGATGCGGACGCCGGTCACGCCGTACACGGTCGCCGCGTGGCGGTTGTCCACCATCGCGCTCGACGACCGTGATTATGGGGAGAACGCGACGTCGCCGGCCCCGCTGTCGTTTGACGTGATCGATACCTCAAACATCTTGGATCACGTCGGGCTCGTGAACCTCTTGGTCGTCACGGCGCCGCTCTTGCGCGAGACGCCGTCTGCGACGCTGTATACCGAAGCGTTGCTCAGGAAGGGAGATGACACTTCGCAGGTTGACCTCGAACATCTCTGTGGAAACCTCCCAACCATGGCCCTCCTCTTGGGCATCATTCCCTCCACGCATATGTCCCAGTTCACCACGCGTTCCAATGTATATACAACCCTCACGACCGAGGGCGGATGTCCATACCATGAACGATTGGCCTGGAAAGCGGTCGGGTCAGGCGGACCCAAAGCAGAACCCGGCGCAAACGACGACCCCACCCCGCCACCCCATCGTTTATCCTTCCAACCCGAACACCTCGCCAAATTCCTCTTTCACGTATATCTCCAAATGTTCTCCGACGAGGACACGGATTCGCGCTTTCAACAGCCTCCCTTCCTTTCGTTTGCGGGTTTCATGCAAAACTTGAAGCACTCTGGCATCCTCCATTACACGCGCCGCTCGTTCGCCCTGTTGGTTCATCTCGCAAAGACGCGCATACAGACGGACTGGCAGCGCGCAATGACACTATTCGAGAAACTGGTCATGTCCGACACCCGGTTACAGATGGGACAACACGCCTACCAAGAGCTCTGTTGTCACCTCCACCTCCTCGGTGTATACACTCCACCATGGATGACCGCCCCCACCGTCCAGCGCCTCCGCGTCGAGTACGAGGGTCCCGCCACCCCCACCACCAAGGGAATGTTCCACGACTGGCCCCAGACGCGCCTCCCGCAGGTCGTGACGCTCGCGCTCGTCGTGCCGCGCGACGTCCTCACGCGGCTTGAGCCCGCGTTCAAGCAGGTCGGCACGCCGATGATGCAGTGCGACCTCCACGACGGGACGCGCGTCAACCGTTTCGCGGTCACCTCGGCCACGTTTGGGTCGCTCCGCGTCTCTGGTTCGGGCGCGCGCCGGACGGCCGTCGTCGTCGCGGACGCGGATTGCGACGCTGGTGGTGGGATGCTGCCCCCGTGGCGGACCGAGGCGCCGATGATCATGACGGTCGAGGTCCCATCGGGGTCGGTGATGGATTTCGGCCGGAACCCGGAGGCGGCGGTGGGCGTGTCGTTGCGTGCGACGCCGGGCGTGGCGTCCAGGTTGATGGATCAGCTCGGGCCTGAGTTGATGGTGTATCAGACAAAGTTGAGAGATGCAGAGCGGGTGTTCGTGTTGGCGCAGGCGCCTGTCATGAGCACGAGTGTTGGCCCGAGTAACGCGGGTCCGGTCGAGGTTATGGTTGGTCACTGGCAGGAGAACGTGATATCAAAACAAGCAGGCGGAGACCCAGATGCGCCTCAGAATGCAGGTACACACGTACAAGTTCAGATGAACGAGCTTGCTTCAGCCGTCCAGTCCTTCACCATACGTATCGACGTTACGAATACGGAGGCGCAAGCCGTCCTAGCAAACAAGAAGATAGTGCCGACCGTGAACTCTAGTTCTGGGTCAACGCGAAGCCTTGATGCCTGCGTCAAGATAGAAAAACATACCTTTTCCATTCGGTTCCCACTCCCCGTCGACACGACACGTGCGAAACTCCGAGTTGCAAGAAAGTCGTCGTATGTCGAGGTGTGTTTCGACTGTACGTCGGTACAGATATGACTAGCTAACGCTTTCGTTTCATTCCTCGTGCAGGTCGTCGCGCCTCTTGCTCCACCAGACGGTCGGCCTGAACGCGATATCACGAACCGGTTCGCGCCATTGTCTTCGAATCCCAGCTACGACGGGATCCCGATGTTAGGGAGCATTCATCACCTCAATCTCGACCGATGTCCGACGTTCAAGCTTCCCAAGGACCAGTTCAAGTCCTCGTGGTTCGACGCGCACCTCCATCTCATGTTCTCGGAGCGCGAAGAAGAGCGCGCACTCCTCAAAGAACTCGAACTGAGCGAACTAGTCGGAAGCGCGACGAAGCCGGAACCGGACACGTTCCTGAACGTCAAGCAAACGTTGCGCGTCCTGTTGCGCTCGGCTGCAGACGCGACGCGGGAGAGCGAGACCCCAGGAAAGGTGTTCGTGCTATGTGATGCGTCGCGCCGCGGGATACCGTATCTCTATATCGCCGTCGCTCGCATGTGCCTAGACGTCGGATCGCATACGGTAGTCGCGGATGCGTTCGTAGCGCTAGGTACGCCGGCCGTGCGGGCGGCACTGGAGACGACGCCGCGCGACACGGGCTTGGGTGCACGATGGCCCGGTCCTGGAAACCTAGACGACGACGCGGTCCAGCGCCTCACGACGGACGCGGACGAGACCGCAGCATGGTTTCATCTCCTCCCATACCTGATCGAACGTTGCCGGACGTGGCCCCATAAAACGAATTGCCCGTACCGCACCGCGCAGCAGCAAGGAGAAGAGAAGACGCGACGGCGTCGGAGTTCGCTGTGCATGTGCGGCCTGGGCGTGGGGACCAAGGCCTTGCCCAAGGCGTTCGAACGCATCGCGCCGTACCTCACGCGGGCGGCGTTTAGCCCGTTGATGTCGGTACCGTATCTGGAGGAGATGGACGAACCCGCCACAGAGGGCGACC
>JBBPTU010000670.1:0-19661 GCA_038094295.1 Tylopilus aff. beelii | reverse complement strand
CTGTCTGCGGGACGCGTCGACGACGGTATAAACGTCTAAAAGGTTTACTAACGTGATTGAACGTGTCGTTCATCGACATCCTCTCAGCATATGCTGATGTGCGCAGTGCAGGCGGAGGGTTTTGGACCGGCCAGTGCAATTGATGGACGGAGTGGCCGTGTAATAGACGTAGCAGAGATACGAGGCCTGTTTGGGAGACTTGCAGTTTCAAGTTACCGGGCGTTGATATGATACATGGCGCGTCTCCTTCTTACACACCGCTGAGTTGAAGGGAGATGATCCATTGCACGACCTGTGTTTCTCAGAACCGACGCCGAGCGCTGTTAGAACTCAGCTGGGAGGAATCAACATCCGAGGACTCGTCTGGACGGCATGCACCCGGTGATGTGAAGGGAGGCCCTCATTGGACCAGTGCTTGAGCACACGGGTTCCATTCCGGCTGGCATTCTTCCCAGCTGAATCTCATCGCGTTCAATATTAGCAGGGGCTGCTGTCTGCCGGACTTGGAATCCGACCGGGAAAACCCGACTGTCGGGCCTCACCACGTTCAGTTGGCTTGGCTTCTTGGGGGCTGCCATCTGATCGGCCGGACCGAATACAGGATTAAAATGTGTCTAGAATGCCACAATTTCCGTATCGTTGTCCCCCATGCCACCACCTCCAGATCGCTCTCACAAGCCTTCCCGTCTAAACAACTCCTTCCTCACTCGTTTCAAGCGCGTTGGAGAGGTTAATGACCTGGAGAAAGCAATTTCGTGCCATCAGCCGTCAGTTGAGTTCACGCCTCCTGTCACCCAGACAAGCCCACCTATCTTGTTTGTCATGGCGCCAAGCGACCTCCGGAATACTATCCCTCTTCTCTCCTATACTGCTTCTACCTCATTCATCATCAACTCAAAGCACTGGGATCTGTTTGATCGTCGTATACGCTATCCTCCTTCCCCTTGCGCATATCCTGTCGTTGGCCTCTTCCTTCGACTAGAACGGGTTACTCTCCCACTCTCACCACACTCTAGATCACACAGGCCCACATCTGGGACATGAAGCATTAGACCTCGTTTCCCATACGCCATGCCACAAATCCTGTTGCGACATCCAGCCGACCTCTTCCTCGTTCCTGGGCCTCTGGCACCGTCAGACTGTCAATTGTACCTCCACGTCATGACAGCCAAACTGGATCATATCGTGGCAGCGATTGCCTTCGGCACGAAGTCCTCTCTTGGGGCGGCCAAATGATGAATAATTTACATTTTACGCGCCAATAAGTCCGAGGTCGCTTGGATGGTACAGGTCATGTCACTTAGGGATGGAGGTTTAAGGTGCGCGATGTCGCTGCATTGTTCTGTTCCCGGGGTGACCTCGGCTTTTTCTCCATTTGGTAGATGACGAAGTAAAGGATAATGAATTTTTCTCGGACCCCGCCGGTTCCCGTTGAAGTACGAACTCTCAAAGAATAGTGGATTTGGATCTGGCGGCGGTAGACGAATCAACACAAGGTGGATGCACACGATGCTAAACTAACATCAAGTCTTGTACATGTCCGCATCAAGCTGAGCTCACTGTCTGTGCCAGCGTCCAGTTTCTATATACAATGCAATTACTATCGTGCCTGGAGCAAGGACGTTAGATCGGAATTTCTTACTTGTTCGTGGATGTGGCGTTCATTGAATTCTCCCTCATACCGCTCTGCGTGAGTCTTCGATGGTCCCTGAACGTAAATTGCTAATTGGTCCAAGGACCCTACAAAGGGAAGAACACGGTGGGTACCTACTCTTGATCGCTTCACCGTCATGTTGTCGGCCATTCACAATGATCCATCTAGAGGATTAAAATTGCGTGACACAGGGAAGATCCACTTGCCCAAGTCTTCCGGTATGTCTCCTTGGCAGCCTGGCAGCATCTGTTCGTGTGAAATCATCAGCCATTGCACTTGCATCGCACTGTAAAATTTCTAGTACCGCTTCCATTCAAGAAACAAGATCAAAAATGCGCTCGATCATATACACCAGGCACGAAGAAATATACCATTCTTAGCGTCGCCGTCGTTACCAGTCTCATATTGGGACAAAAGCAGCACATTCGTGAAGACGGAAGGCTTCTTGAAAAAAAAACTAGACCTTGTCCATCAACACTCCCAATGCATGCCGAGTAGCGCAAAGCGGATGGAGAGCGGACGAGGCTGTTGGGGCTGCGGACCACGTGATAGATATATGAAACACAGATTGTGGGAGCGGGATATCTCTCGGCGATGGTAACCTATTCGCTGTGTAGTTCCCCCGCACGTCTGTAGTGTCTGCGTTCCTCGGAAACTCAACTCAGCAACCCGGAAGAGCTGCTCCCGCCGTAGTAAACGAACCACTGATCACGTCGATAGATTCTGCCGGGCGGTACCCGGGACCTGGACTCGAAAAAAATTAGCCCCGAATGCTGGGTAGCACAGAAAGACCTGGCCGAAACTCTTAAAGCCGCCAGCAAGAACTTGAAGCCGAGCGTCGGCGCTGTCCGCCGTGTCAACATCATGATCAGGGGAACTTCTTGGGGCAATACATGCTTGCTGTGAAATGAACAGCTCGATCAGAAGCCACGCTTTCCGAGTCGTACGTTTCACCCAGACATGGTTCGCAACCGGGGTGCTCGAACTGCAATGGAACTGTGATTGTATTTGGTACCACAAGCTTAGATTGGTGGGAACATTCATCCCGTGATTCGGCCAACGTGACAGTCGGAAGGTTCCATCATCCGAACTTCCATGGCTACGCTTTCTAGTGGGGCTCATGCGTGTAGCAGGGCCTCCATTAGACTTGGTCGGTGATCCCCTGTGGCCAAATACAAGCTTAAAAGGCGACAAGGTGCCACGTCTCCTGTTGCTCAATATCTTACCATTCAAGTCTCAGCTTCACCACTCATGTCTAGTAGTTCGCACACCAGAAAAACACAATCGCTGTCTCGCTCGGAGTCTTGTACCCCGGATGGCGAGAGCAGCAGAGCTAAACGACCACCATCTGTTACCGCGAATCTGAGCGAGGAACAAAGTAAAGTGGATAGTCTTCAGTCTTGGATACGGCCACTGAACGTGCCTTCACTTATAGGCTTCGAAATCCAGACTGACGAGGAAATGATGATCACAAGTGCGAGAGAGTACATATACTCTGTCTGCACACTCTGCTAACACAAACAAAGGTATCCGGGCGACGGACGTTGCTCTTGGCCTGCGACGACTCCCTGCTGGATTTTACGTCGCGGTGCATCATAGGAACCTTGAATGGCGAACTGAACTCAAGCCTTCGTCAGTCACCCACGACATCGTCGAATGGACAGAGTCCATCCCAATGCACGTCTCCATACCACCTCCACTACATCGAATCCTGACGGATTTTACAGACCATCGACTCTATCCGCCACGGTCTGCCTAGAAGTGTATGGGTCGTTTGAATTCCAGTCTATGTTAGGCACTGGAGAGCAACTGCGAAGGTTGACGGTTACCGTGGAACAACTATTGGACCGCAGTACCGACAGCACTCGTGAGTACGATCAAACTTTGTTAAATGATCGGAGTGCTGAGATCGCAATAGCATTTATGCTCTTCCCGAAGGACGGGGACGTCGTGTCCCCCTGTTCATCCATCTCAGTGACTATCGCACGGCAGGAAAGCTGCAACGTGGGATCATCATCATGGAAGCTGCCGGAGCCTCGACGGGTGAGTGAGCTGCCAGATCATGACAATCCTTCATAATCTCCGTCTGTAGTCTCTAGGAACACTTGAAGACGCTACAGACATCGGCCATGGGGCCCTGATTCGATTCCGAAAATACGAGCAAAAACAGGATCTGGATCGCGCTGTCTGCGAGTTCGAGCGGGCGCTTGATGTCTGTCCGCCCAACGATCCCTATCGTGCAACAGCAGAATCGAATCTGGCAACTGTGAAGTGCATCCTGTGTCAAGTGGAGGACAGCGAGATCATCTTCGAGGAGTCAATCCGATTGTTCTGCAATGCACTCAAAGCGCGTCCTGGTGACCATGTTGGCTGTCCATCCACGTTGGTGCAGCTAGCCATGGTCCATTTCACGCGGTTGAATCGGTCTCGAAACAGAGTTGCAGGTAAAGCGCTGTTACGAGAAGCGATGGAACTGAGTTCCACCTCGAGTCATGAACACCAGGCTACAAGATCGATGCTGGAGCTGGTTGCGGTAGATCGGGGGAACTTCGGGCAGGAGATCGATGAAGGTTTCCTGGAGCGGCGCACAACCCCGGACTTGATGAGCGGCGACCTGTGGACTCTAAGTTTCCAACTGCTGGGATACTTTGAACGGTTTGGTGATCCTGCGGACCTGGACCAGGCAATTGAAATTTTGCGGGGCTTGATGGGGTCCACGTCGCTTTTGGGTGATCGTTATTGCAGAGTGGTGTCGAATCTCGGTGCAGCATTGCTGTATCGGTTCAAGCGTCGTGGAGACCCCGGTGATATGGAGAATGGTATTTCGAGATTGAAGAAGGCTGCTGAGCTCACTCCTGCTGGTCATCCAGACTTACCTGGCTGTCTGAGCAACCTTGGCAACTCCTTCAGAACTCGCTTCCAACGCGTTGGAGATATTAATGACTTGGAGAAAGCAATTTCGAGCCATCAGCAGGCAGCTGAGCTCACCCCTCTGGGTCACTCAAGTTTGCCTCGCTATCTCTCCAACCTCGGCAACTCCTTCAGAACTCGTTTCCAGCGTGTTGGAGAGGTTAACGATCTGGAGAACGCGATTTTGAACCATCGGAGGGCAGCCGTACTCACTCCTCATGGTCACCCAGACTTGCCTGGCCATTTAAACAACCTCGGCCTCTCCCTCCGAGCTCGTTTTGAGTGCATTGGAGAGCTTGACGACCTGGAGAAAGCGATTTCGAGCCATCAGAGTGCAGCTGAGCTCACCCCTCACGGTCACCCAGATTTGTCTGGCCGTCTAAACAACCTCGGCGTCTCTTTCAGATTTCATTTCGAGCGCACTGGAGAGGTTGACAACCTGGAGAAAGCAATTTTGAGCCATCGGAGGGCGGTTGAGCTCACCCCTCAAGGTCACCCATCTTTGCCTGGCTGTCTAAACAACCTCGGCCTCTCCTTTAGAGCTCGTTTCAAGTGCGTTGGAGAGGTTGACGACCTGGAGAATGCAATTTTCAGCCATCGGAGGGCGGCTAAGCTCATCCCTCATGGTCACCCAGATTTGCCTGGCTATCTGAGCAACCTCGGCGTCTCTTTCCTCGTTCGTTTCAAGCGTGCTGCAGAGGTTAACGACCTGGAGAACGCGATTTCGAGCCTTCGGAGGGCAGTTGACCTCACTCCTCCTGGTCAACCAGACTTGTCTGGCTATCTAAACAACCTCGGAAACTCTTTCAGAGCGCGTTTTGAGCGCGTTGGAGAGGTTCGCGATCTGGAGAACGCGATTTTGAGCCATCGGAGGGCAGCTGAGCTCACCCCTCCTTGTCACCCACACTTGCCCGTCCGTCTAGACAACCTCGGCCTCTCCTTCCTTACTCGTTTCCTGCGCGTTAGAGAGGTTGATGACGTAGAGAAAGCGATTTCGAACATTCAGAGGGCAGCTGACCTCACTCCTCCTGGTCACCCAGACCTGCCTGGCTATCTAAGCAACCTCGGCTTCTCCTTCCTCATTCGTTTCGAGCGCGTTGGAGAGGTTGACGATCTGGAGAATGCGATTTCGAGCCATCGGAGAGCAGTTGAGCTCACCTTTCGTGGTCACCCAGATTTTCCTCGCTATCTTTTCTACCTCGGCCTCTCCTTCAGAGCTCGTTTCGAGCGCGCTGGAGATCCTGAAGACCTCCACAACGCTATTTCCCTCTTTTGTCAGGCTGCTTCTTCCCCGTTGGGCCCCGTTCGGCTCCGATTTAGAGCATCACAAATTTGGATTTTATGTGCTATCCCTACTCACCATCCGTCGCTTCTCCGTGCCTATTCTGTTGCCCTAAGTCTTCTCCCTCAACTCGCTTGGATAGGTCTCTCCCTTGAACACCGCTATTCCGAACTCGTGCGAAGTGTTGATGTCGTGCGGGAGGCTGCCGCTGCCGCGTTGGATGCTGGATTTCCTGAACTCGCCGTAGAATGGCTAGAACGAGGGCGCTTCGTCGTTTTAGGGGGCTTGTTTCAACTTCGAAGCTCTGACGAAGAATTGTCTGTTGCTCACCCGGATCACGCCCGCGAACTTCAGGAACTTTCTGTTGCATTAGACCAGGCTAGCACCACTCGTGAAAGGTCCCTATCGCTGGCCTCGGAGTCGACCAAACACGCACCTCTGTCGTTGCAACAGGAAGCCGACGATCATCGTGCGCTCGCAATCAAGCGCGACAAATTACTGGAGGAGATTCGCAGGTTGCCTGATTTTGAAGGGTTCCTTCGCCGGAAGCCATTCTCTCAGCTCTGCCGTTCGGCACACACTGGTCCCGTTGTTATACTCAATGCTGCTCGTGATCGCTGCGATGCCTTGGCCATTCTACCAAATGTGAACCACGTCATTCATGTCCCACTCCGCCGTTTTTTGCTCAAGGGATCAGTCCGTCTTCGTGACATGATGAAGGGCCTCGCCCGCAATGCGAGGGAGGGAAAACCTGTAACGTCTGACGGCGTCACCTGGGAATCATTGTTATCCCCCTTGTGGCATTGTGTCGTCAAACCGATTTTGGACGCATTGGCTTTCTCGGTGGTATGTAATTATATTTTATTCAACTTCACTTGTTCATTTCCTTCCTGACAGATCCCTGGGGACCTGTCACGCATTTTCTGGTGTCCAACTGGGGCCTTTGCATTTCTTCCGCTTCACGCAGCTGGTCTGTATGGCGTCGAGGATGCTCAGGGTGCAAATAAAGTATTCAACTATGTTGTTTCGTCATATGTCCCTAATCTCTCCGTTCTTGAACTGTCACCTAATAGTGTTGTGATACCTAGTCGCGCCGAGCTCCGGCTCCTTGTTGTCCCTCAGCCACCCTCAGATGGACAATCATGCCTCCCTGGAGTAGCAACCGAGTTGAATCACATCGAAGCTGCTATCCAAAGTTCGCCCACAGGATGCGTCACTCTCGCTAAATCCTCTCTCGGAACAGTCGAAGAAGTTCTTGAGTTGATGAAGGACGCGGACTGGGTGCATTTCGCGTGCCACGGAGTCCAGGATGGTGTAGACAGCGGCCTTTGTCTCGCTGGTGGACGCCGGTTGAAGATGCGCGACCTCGCCGGGTTGTCACGTCCTCGTGGTGGTCTCGCGTTTCTCTCTGCCTGCCAGACGGCCAAAGGAGAGGAGCATCTCTCGGACGAGGCAATTCATATTACAGCGGGGATGCTATCTGCGGGCTATGGAGGTGTCGTTGGGACGATGTGGTCGATCAGCGATAGTCTGGCGCCGATCGTGGCAAGGGAAGTCTACGACTACCTGTTTCGAAAGGCCGGCAAGCCGGATTACCGAGAGGGAGCACGAGCTTTGCACGAGGCGGTAGCCCATGTTCGAGATAAAATTGAGGTGCCTTTTAGCGAGTGGGTTCCCTTTATTCATGTAGGTCTTTAAACACCGCGTATTTGTCATGTATTGGTCTACGGGGTTGCTTGTCTTATAGGTGCATGACCGTAGAATCTTACACCCCCGATATTTAATCAGCGTTAGTCACAACCGGCTTGCTTCATCGGGGCAGATCACCCCCTTAGATAACGGTCAATACGGGACGTTCCATGAATATTCGGCCAGTTACGCTGTCGTCAACCTAACGACTAATGGTCTTAGGGAGTGCGTCCCGTCGCCTAAGTACTCGCCACTCATCAACTTTGAAGATGCAGTCAATTGGTCACTCTTATAACAATGAATGTCAACTCTACGTCGTGTCGGAGAGGACCAAAAGCGCACGAGGGGTGTACTTCTGGTCGACGGGGTTCATAATGAGTACCATACAGCATTATGTAGCGCAAGCACGACCTCCCCCCGCATCTATTACCAACATAACACCTCTCTTCCCCAATAAGGGCCCTCCACACGAGCAATCGCCTCGTCAACATCGCCCACGCATACCTCGTATCATCTAGCGACATGCCAACCCGCCAGAGTGCCTTCATGACCTCTCCTCGCGTCCGGAGTGGGTCTGTCCTTAGTGCGTCGTGCAGTCCTTAGGAACAATGAGGTAGTAGCGCGTGCGAATGCAGGTGTGAATCATCCCTTTCGACGAGGGGTAATGCCCCATGGAGCTGGATGGCAGGTTCGATATGTCACCGCGCATGTGGGGAACCCCAATGGTGGGTTTGAGCTGGTGCACCTGCGATCAGGCTCAGCCGCAGGACGACCACAGTGCCCTAGTGTAGGATAACCATATCACTGTTTGTGGGGTGCGTTAGTGGTGTTATGAATATGAACGCTAAGGACGAGAAACGGACCGCACCTTGATTCCAGAGAGAGGATAAACAATGACGGATGGTCGAAGACCATCGGTCTTACGTAGCATGTGTCAACTTGGAAGCGTTGGGTACAACGAGGATGCCATTGATTCTTTGCCTGGAGCGTCTACGACTTACATCTCGACCCACGAGAAAAGGCATGGCTTGAGGGCGGGCGGTGAAAGAGCACGGTTGAGGGTTACGCGTCAGGCTAGCTTGTCCCCGTAGAGTTGTCAGTTTGACGCTCCAATAACCACAAAAAACGGACGAAGAACCTCTAGGATGCCAGCGGTAAGGTGGCGTCGTCCTTTAAGCTCTGGAAAGAACTCGTCACCAGGTCCCATACATATCAACGCTTCAGCACTTTCCGATTCTCCATACTCGCTAATTCACCCGCCAACATCCTCGCCATCCAACCTCACTCCTTCCAATCGTCAGAATTGCCGTAAATTATACCGAATATTGTACGCTGGGTTTGTCGAGTTCTGGACCATGGAATAGGAAACGGGGGTAGATGAAAATCAAGGGATAAAAGCTCCCACGAAACGCAGAATCAGCGTCGTAAGTGTCGGCAGCGGCGAACCGCCTGCGGGAAAACCTAAGACACTCATGAGTAGACGTAGCACGTAGATGACCCGAGGCTCCTAGTGCATCCCAGAGTTCTGTTATCAACGAGCTAGAATAAACCTCGATCCGGGTCGGTCGCTTAAAACCCACCTGTAGGCTCCCGGAAGCTCACAATCCCGCAGACAGTCGGTTGGCGTAAGCTGGGATCTTTCGAGGAGAGACACTGAATGAGCAGGTAAACCACGTTGCTCAAGAAGACCTTGACCGGATGGACAGCACGAACTCGAAAGAACCCAAGAAGCACGCATCATGACACTCGCGAGTCGCGACCCGAGTTAGTTCAACTTTAGCGGGGGTGCCGTTATTGTAAAAAACGTATAGTAAGCCTACGCGAAGCGAATTATTCTAACCAACTCACCTCCTCCACGATGGGCCTGCGTCGTCTGGTGCGCCCGCCAGTGATTGCTCTCCTGTGCTTGTTCTCCTCGGCAACCGCCAAAAATCCGCCAGGTCCCTTCACTGAACCGGCCAGCGATGCAGTGGATCATGTGAACCCGTGAGCATAGCACTCGACGACTTGATCCAAGTTGAGGCTCCTGATATTATTTGCCCAGGCTGATAGGGAATGGCGGGACCTCGGCGACCAATTCGGGAGGGATGATTCCCTCTACCGCGCCCCCGTTCGCAATGACCAGATGGGTTGCGCAGACGAGGGTCAATTATCCCTCGACCACGTCGTATAACTATTCGGACACTTCTATTCACGGTTTCCAGGGGACCCACCAGCCCGCCGTTTGGATGGGTGAAAGTGGCACGGTTGCAGTGAGCCCTGGTGCTGGAAAGATCCGCCCGCAGTTCGAGGATCGTGGCATGACGTTCAGCCATGACACCGAGGTAGTCTCTGCCAGCTATTATAGCGTCGAGCTGGAGGCCATTGAAGGTGGTAAGATAATCGCCGAACAGAGCGCAAGTGAGTGTCTTGTCGAGAGCACCTCGCGCCAGACTGATCTGTTTACGTCAGCTTCTCGAGTTGGACATCTGCGTTTCACGTTCGATGATACGAGCGTTCCCTACGTTCTCGTCGAAGCCACCAGAGCCTTTGCACCTGTCACGACTGGAAGCGTTGTCGTCGATGCAGCCCGTTCGGAAATCTGTGGAAGCAACCCTGAAAGACAGAACTATCTCATTGGACCCATCTCGACGCCTGCAACGAAATGGAGTGGCTACTTCTGCGCTAGATTCGACCAGCCCTTCACTTCATGGGGCGTCGCGCAAAACGGAGATGTGAAGGCGAACGCGACCAAGGGTTCTGGTGCCATGCTGTCCGCATACGCTACATTCAAGTCGACGGTCACGCAGCTCAACGTCAGAGTGGGGGTTTCGTATATCTCGATCGACCAGGCCCGACAAAACCTGGATAAAGAGATACCCAACGGCCAGTCTCTCGAACAAACAGCGAAGCAAACACGCGCTGCTTGGGCTGAGAAACTCGATAGGATTCAACTCACTGGGGCCACGGAGGAACAGAAGCAAATTTTCTATACTGGCTTCTTCCATTCCCTTCAGGTGTGTTTGTTAACAATGTTTGAATTGCCTCTGCTCAGCTTCGTAGTATCCTAATGAACAAGACGAGTCCGGGAAGTATTTCTCTGGTTATGACGACTCCGTTCATGAGGGCGTATCTTATACTGGTTATTCAATCTGGGTACGTTGGTCGTCTCTCCTTGCGATCGGTTTTAAATTGGATCTAGGATATTTACCGTGCAGAGTGGGCATGGCTAATTTTGTTCGCGCCGGAGAGAATTCCGGGAATGGTACAAAGTATGATTCAAGACTATCAGGAGGTACATATTAAGCTAAGGATTGCTGTGGTTGCCTGATCGACTATATTTTTCTTTGTTATAGGGTGGCTGGCTTCCGATGTGGAAAAATATCATTGGTGAGTTTATTTAGTGTTCCGTGGTTCTGTTCTAATAATGAAAAATAGAGACGAACATCATGGTATGCGAATCTATTCGAGGCTACTAGCGTCGTCCGACATTATACGCAGATTGCCACGAATGCGGACTCTCTCGTTGCGGAAGCCGTCTTGAAGGGCATTACTGGTTTCGACCTGGATGCCGCCTGGAAAGCCGTGTACAAGGATGCTACGGTACCCCCTCGCGATGACAAAACAACTGCGTAAGCTGATCATCTGTGTATTAACCCGGTCTGACGAGAATGCAGGTACTACAATTCCGAAGAGGCAGGTTCTGTTGTGATTTTACAATTCTGACTAAATAACATATCCTCCAGGGCGTTGACTATGAAGTCCGTGCAGGTTTATCTTCGGTCTATGAACAAAAGGGTTGGGTCGCGGATGATATCCACTCTGAGTCTGCCTCTCGCACGCTCGACTACTCCTGTGAGCTCTTCGAGCAGGTCATTCATAGAGCCATCCTCAATATTTTGGTAGACGACGATTTTGCGGTATCTGTGCTAGCGGGCCTGCTTAACAAGACCAAGGACCAGACGTTTTTCCGTGATCGTTCAATGCATAACCCCTTCACTATCTTCAACACTGCAACCGGATTCATGGAGGCCAAAAACGCCGATGGGAGCTGGGCAGGCCCAGACAATGGTTGGACAGAGGGCGATAAATGGATTTACACGTTTGACGTGCTCCATGATATTCCTGGACTGATCAACCACAAGGGTGGAAATGCGAGCTTCGTCGCATTTTTGGATGAGCATTTCGACGGCGGTGAGTATATATAATTCTTACATGTCTGATGACTCAATAGAAGAGCGACAGGTCACAACGATCCTACAAATGAGGTTATAGCGAATGATCAGCGCAAGGTTCTTGACTGATACACCTTTCTACAGCCTTCTCAACACATTCCGTACCTTTACTCCTTAGCGGGCGCGGCATCTAAATCCCAGGCCCAAGTACGTCAAATTGAATCGATTTACAATACGTCTGTCAACGGACTACCTGGGGTAAAAGCGTGCCTTAACTGTTACCTTTCCTTGACTCACCTATGCCCAGAATGATGACTGTGGTCAGATAAGTGCCTGGTACCTCTTCAGCGCACTTGGATTCTACCCAGTGAACCCTGTGTCGGGTGAATACGTTGTTGGAAGGTATGTATCTATGCCTGCCGCTCTGAGTCTTTCATCACCACTCATTGTTTCTAGTCCCTTCTTCGACAAAATCTCAATCAACCTACCGTCCTCGAACAAGACACTAGTGATCAATTCCCCGGGAGCGCCATCCAATACTTATGTGAATGCGCTGAGTATAAATGGTGACAGTGTGCAAGAGCCCATCATCCGACATGATCAAATCGCGCAAGGTGGTGTCCTGACGTTCCAAATGAAGAATACACCACAAGCCTGGGGGAGTCCGACATTCCAGCTATGAATTGGTGGTTGAGCAACCCACCGTAGATACGCACAAGATACCAGTCACTCTACTAACACTCGTTTGATTTCTGAACATCGTGGTTGAGCTTGCAGTGTTTTCCCTCCCCGTCATAGATTCACGTTCGTTTTACTCACATTCGTTTGACTTTTGTACATTGCGGTCGAGCTTGCGCACCGCTTTCCCTCCATTTTTACGCCAATCTCTTACTTACGGTCCTTCGTTCTTTATCGTCTATCAGTAATCTACCGGTGTTGTTCTTAGTTGTTTCCAGAATAGAAGCTATACATAGTGGACTCTCGAAGGTTCGGCAGTGGTCGCGGTACCGGTGCAAATAAATGCATGTCCGAAGACATTGCGATGAACCGGAGAAGAACTTTACCCAAATGCGGAATTCCTCTCTCAGTGGACTGGTGGCCTTTCTGGCAGGTAACAGTAGAGTTACGCTTGAGAAAACTGTGGGTAGCATCATTCCACTGCAAATGAAGGGATGTTTTGCCAACTCGCGGGATACTTGAAGGGCATTACACGAGCGAGGGGTTCCTTGCTGGGAGATGCCGAGCAATCTTTCCCGAGTAGGATCGGGAATCAAAGAACTGCCCGCGCGGTCACTACTATCACTCAATTGCTTCCTTTCTTACTGTGTCGACGCCAGTCAACGGCGGCCCGGTCACATGGCACATATAACGGGCTGGGTATCACGGCGACCGGTTCGAACTTTCGCCCCTCGTCGATGTCGCTCGATGTACTAGTTTCATCCACCTCTCGAACGGCAGCAGATATCTTGTCCGCCATTCCTCGTTCGCATGTAATCGATGCTGGCATTGCTTGCGCGGTAACATGGATCTTCCTTCGATGGCTCCGCATCTCCCGTCGGCGACTCTACACTACCCAGCTCCGAGGACCACCCAGCGAGAGCTTCCTTTATGGTGTCGGAAAGCGAATCCTCGACGCTGATGACCCCGGTGCCTTGTATGAGGCGTGGGAACAGGAACACGGTCCGGTATACGCGGTCCCATCAACGTTGGGAACCAAGCGGGTGGTCTTGTGCGATCCAAAGGCGATCGCACACTTTTATTCGAAAGAGACATGGACATACATTCTGATGCCGCTGACGAAGCAGACATATGCAAATTATGTACGTGGTTCGTGACATGCGAGCGGTATGTGTGTCTGATGCTTGGGTCAAGTTTGGAAAAGGTCTGCTATGGGCTCAAGGCGAAGATCATAAGAGGTATGTCCATCACCAGACTCGCGAGAACGTAGTGACCTCTCGCCAGACAACGCAAGTCGTTGACCCCTGCATTCAGTATCGCTGCCATTCGACGGTTGACATCGATTTTTTATGACTCGGCATACAAGGTGAGATTGGATCCTCGTCTGATATGGATCTGAATTCTCGCCAAAGGTGAAAGCAGCCTGGGATGTTCTTATCGAAGCGAATGGTGGAGACGACGCCCTCATAGAGGTGCAAGGCTGGTGTGTTCTAAATAATTGTCTTTGATACTCACAACCTGACATCTGACTTGCGCATTTTGTACAAGGATGAATCACATATCGTGTGTTTTCTGTTCATCACACGCTTCATATATGCGTGTATTTACTGGTTCAGTCTAGATACAATTGGATTAGCAGGTTTCTCTCATAATTTTGGTGCTCTCAAGGGCCAGCATGTAAGCGCCACCGAGGTCTTGGACACGTTCGGCGCGTCCCCAAATTCCTCAGCTCTCGACAAAGGCCTCTTTCTTTTGGGCGAGGTCTTCCCATTCCTTATATCACTACCTACGCGACGCACGAAACTTATCCGGAAGTTGAACGTGGTAATGAAAGAGATTTCGAATGTACTACTAGCCAGGACTCGAAAAGAGTTGGAGATAGGCGTCGTTGGAGGCAAGGAGGAGAGATCAATTATCGGGCTACTCAGTGCGTAATCCTATGCAATTTGCTGGATGTATTGCCCATTCGCTGATGCTGAAACAGTTAAGGGAGCGAGTGGTAACTCGGAGTTTCGCTTGACACAGGAAGAAGTCTTGGCTCAAGTAAACGAGTTCCTGTTTCATAGAACTTTCACGTTGATATTAACTGATAGATGAAAACGTTGCTTGTCGCTGCGTATGAGACAACATCCAGTACGTATCTATTCTTGAAAATTACCTCACTCATGCGAACATTCACTCTAGTCAGCTTGACTGTAGATGCCTTTCACGCTTACCCGTACACGACTAACCATTTGTCTAGTGGGCTCTGGTGGAACTCTCGCGCAACCCGGATGTACAGACAAAGTTACGAAATGAACTTCTTGAATTCAGCGCAGACCTGACGTACGATCAACTCTCAAATGCATTTTCCTATCTCGATGCCGTCGTCCACGAGATCCTTCGGGTACACCCACCTGTCGATGAGTTCACTCGTGTCGTACGTCTATCAATCTACTTCCCTCATCTCGCGTAACGTTTTTGCAGGCCATCGAAGATGATACCGTGCCGCTCTCTGAGCCCCTCCGTACCAAGTCCGGCGGGCTCGTCAATGAGGTGACGATCGCCAGAGGCACGTTAATTTCCATGCCTATGGAATGCATCAACCGCTCCGCCGCGATCTGGGGCCGGGACGCCAAGGTCTTCCGGCCGAGTCGTTGGCTAAGGGGAGAACAAGGAATACCCGCCAAGGCGAAGGAGATCCAGGGACATCGCCACCTGCTCACCTTTGCGGATGGCCCGAGGATGTGTCTAGGAAAGAATTTCGCGCTGACGGAGCTCAAGGTGCGCGAACGTGCGAGGCGAGGACGTGTTTGTTCTAACGGCGTTGAACGTGGTAGGTGGTGCTGGCGGTGCTCGTCAAAAACTACGTCTTCGAGCTGCGTGATGGCGTCGACTCCAAGATTGAAATCGGGAAAGGGATTCTTCCGCGACCGAAGCTTGCGGGCGAGGTTGGATGCAGGCTCCCTTTGCGCGTGCGACCGTATGTCGCCTGAGATCGGGGAACAGACTATATAGGATTATTTCATGTCCTGTATTGTATTATCACTCGAGTGAGTCCAAGTGTCTTTATCGTCTTCTTTGTATGCCTCTATGGAAGAACGTCCGGTTCCTACCAGAATCTGTGAAACCCATCTGATGTTTTCAGATGCTCGTGGTACTGATGCCGGCCGCAAAGAAGCTGAACAAAGTATGTCCACTTCGTCGTCGTCGTCATTGGAGGCGCTGGCAATGGTCGTCGGAGCGCTGGCCACCGCGTCGTCTGGTGGGGTTAGCACAGACGCGCCATTGCCGTTGACAACGTTGTGGTAGGATACCAGTTCTGGCCCATAAACCCTAGGTAACTTCAGGGCTTCATGGTAATCGAGGTACGGTCTGGGATGTTATTCGAGTACTTTACGACGTATCTGAGAAGTCGAAGGTGATCGACAGGCGTGCCGGCCAGTACAAGCGACTATTTTGAAGCAAGCATTGTTTATCTCAGGGTTCTCGTCCAGCTTGCAACAAGTGGCCTCGTCGAAGTGATGGTGGAACTCGGGTGATTCGAGGCACGTCCACAATTGATTTGATGATACTAGAATCGAAATCCCAAACTTGCCACGCGGCGGTCCCAGTGCCGTTCTCACACTTCCATCATTTGGGCGCCCATCATGGATTTCACTCGGTCGGGGATTGCAAACGGGAAGTAGCACTGCAATAATAACGCAATCATGATGTTGATATCCTGATCGTAGTGCCAAAGGTGGCTTCTATCTTATGGTAGATCGGGGGAGCATCCGCGACTCTGGATCCCTCTGGACGTGAACGTCTCGCCATTCCTCTGACTTCATCAAAGACGCCTTGGTCTATCTGACTCTATCGAAGGTTACTCGATCATCAGACCCGTATCAACTGAAGCAGATATGCGCGAAATCGATCGTAAAAACTCCTGCCACTGGCAGTCGGATAATCATATCGCACTTTACCACTGCCAAGGGGAACGCTGTGCTCCATGCTCTCTCGCCAACGCTTCAAACTCCTCGTTGCGCCTGTTCGACGGATCCAAGCTGTGATTAGATCCCCCAATACGCGCACCGCACTCCGGGCAACTCGATACCTGCATCGCCCCTCCGCACTGGAACGCGGTTTAGCACACCTGCTATAGTCTCATGGAAGCCATTGGCGCACCTCTGTGATCACAAACGTATGACCATTAGGACAGTTGTAGAAATGTCCCGTGTGTGCTGGTAGAACATTGGTCGTAAGCCTGACAGAAGAGCAAAACGGGCTTTCACTCACAGAAGTTCAGCGCCTTGACAATAGCGATACGTTCTTGGAGCGACACGGGATCATAAAACGAGTCCAGGCGAATCGAGCGTTCGATCTTTCCCCACTCGGCCACGATGTCCCGAGCAACGCTCTCGAAATTCGTCTCTAACCACGCCCACTCTTCCACACCCGGCTTCTTCGTACAGTGCTCCTGAATCGTCATGTTCATCAGCAGATTTGCATCTATGTGAAGGCTCGAGGCACGCTCTGCAAGCGCGCTCCTATGTTCTTGTTGTTTAAACTGGCCTGTCATCTTGCACATCATCATGTCAAATCGGAATTCCTCCAAGGAGATCCGCATCTGGTACAGAGCTGTCTTCGAGCTCTGACGATGTGATTCGGAGTCTTTTGCGACGGCGAAGGCAACGTCAGCGTCTCGCAAACAGCTCTTGAACAGAAATCCGGTATAGGTTGCCCACGCCAACTGCTGCGTGGTGTTTTCCTTGGTACGATCGTGAATCGCTTCCATCCAGGCGGTGGTCATGTCGGTCAGAATGAGTCGTATGTGGAGCGTTAGCCAGATGGCTTCTACTAAGAACCTCCGATCCGCGAGAGGGCGCAACTGCCCAATCTTCATCTTAGCGACCTGCATTGCATAGGTCATAGGTTCTCTAGGAGAAGTGCCTAGATCGCTGAGAGCCGCGGCGACTTCGCGCTCGTGCAGACACGATAAGGCCGCCTCCCATGCCTCCGTATGCGCCGAGCGTGTCTCACAGACCTTGACGGCTTGACGATACGCAGTCAGCAGTCCGTGCATCGTCTTGCGCCAAACGTCCAACACAGAAGCGTCGATGGCATGTAGACCAGTACTTGCAGGATTGATATCTCGTTCCGAGATTGGCCCCTCCATTTTAAGAGCTTTGTTCCGCGCCTTAGCCTGAGCCAAGCGTTTCTTCTCGTCTGTCTTGTCCTTGAACTTGAGGTTGATGGTCTCCGCGGCTTTCAGTAATTGTTCCTTCTTTGAAGAGACGGGGACAGATTCGAGAGATGTCTGAACGTTGCCGAGGGACAACGACATCTGAGCGGCAACATTGCGCTCCAGAATGTCCAAGTTCGCCCGCTTGAAGACGCGACCATAGCGGGGCGAGGTGATCTCTGCACGACAGGTAGGACAGGTTGGAGGTCTCCAGAACCCAGTGGGGGACAAGAGACCCAACCATTCTCCGTCTGGTCCACAGCTGTAAAACTCAGACATGCCACAGTGCCCATCGAGCGTCTCTACAGTAAATGTGTGGCGACAAGACGGAATTGTGATGATCATCTCGTCCAAGGATTCAAAGTCTGGATCGATCTCCGCCAAAGTACGTTGCATGATAAAGTCGGCCACCTGTGTCCTCTGCTGTTCGGAAGCACAGTGAGGACAGACTTGAATAGCGCAATTCTCTCCGCACACTATTGGGGGATGAGCTTCTAACTTCAGAATAAACGTTGAACAACTCACCAGAGGGGCATTGATGGCCGCATTTCAGGGTCTTTTCACAGCGTCGGTCGCAAGGGAGTCTAGCGCAAACCTACCGGTGATCGTCAGTCTACCTCGTAGCCTATCAAACAAGGGCTGCTTACGGAACCACAAGGGACTGGGCAAGTATAGTGAGGACATCGCCTGAAGTTTTTTCAGAAAAGAAGCGACAGCAGAAGTAAGATCACGCGCTTACCACGTGCACGGTTGCTTGCACGGCGCACACGGAACAGAGCACGTGCGTTTACACTGCGCGTGAGGGCAGACTTGCCTGCATTTGCGATTGCAGCGCGTCGTGTGCTCGTGTTCCTCGGAACACGGCTCCTGGCAGGAATGCTCGCAGTAGAGACGTTTCTGACATGGATGAGGGGTATGTTTGATCCTCCTGATGGCGCCTCCATTCGTTGGGACATCATTGAGCCCTTGACAGGTATCACAGGTTGCATTGCAGTTCTTGCCGCAGCACGTCATCAATTCTGCACATCGAACCCCACACCGGTAGTCTTCCGGGTCTTGGGAACAAGGCATCTTCGCTCGGTGCTCGCAGTCTGGGAGCTCTTTCTCAACCTCTTCATTGCAGCGAATACTCTCCAGCATGTCCAGTTGGTAGCTAAGCATCGACAAGTCAACTAAGTGAGGAGGTGAAAGCGAGCCGTAAAGCGCACCATGGAACTGAATTCTTGACATGTCCGCACGGCAGTTGAACTCTCGGAATAGGGAAGAGACAATCACCACAGGGAGTGTGACATTCTTTCCTGCAGGGATGGTCACGGCGACATAGTCTTCGACACGGCTTGGTACAGACCACAGCGACGTGGTTAGGGTCGTCGCAGTGGCACTAAATCCCGAGCATGTCAAAACAAGAAACAGGGCAAAGAGGGCGCATACCTTGAACGGACAGAGATGTCCACATTTCAGCAATGTGTCACACTGCTCCATACAGCCACCTGCGGACATCATGAGCTGTTGTACCGTAAACAAAATACTAACGATACTTACCATCCGGTGCGATGCGAGAAAGCTGACCCGGGGACGAGACATACTCCACCTTGTCGTGATGTCTGTGGCAAGCGACTGGTAAAGCTGTACCCAACGCGTCCTGCGCATCAAGTTCATCGATGATGGATTGCCACATCCTGCTCTTCGACGACAAATTCTCGGCGTTCCCGAAGATGTAAAGACCTTCGCGAGCTCTGGACAAGGCCACTGCATAATAAATAAGCGAAAAGACAATGTAGGATAGCGAGAAACAGATACCGTTGGTACGGTTCTCAGACTGGATGGGGGATATGAGCGAGTTAACCGATGTCCATGAATCATATGTCTGCACTTACCTTGAGGAACCCAATGTTGACCCGAGTATGCTGGGAGATGGTTGGCATCTCCAAATCATCCTCACTGCCACCAGAGTTTCGAACAAGAGAGAGGATGACAATCTTCGCTATTATTAGCAGACGAACATGCACGACATGCTCCGCGGTGGCCTACCTTTCCTTCCTCTCCTTGGTAGTTGTCGACCGTTCGTAATCTAACCTATGAAACGAGGGA
>JBBPTU010000669.1:0-19663 GCA_038094295.1 Tylopilus aff. beelii | reverse complement strand
GCAATCCATCTGCGTTCTCATCTCAATCCGCTGTGAAGATAGGTTCTTCCAGCGAGACCCCGGCAGAACTGGACTTCCTTTACCAAGCCTTGCTAGTTATCCTCTACGTCTATTGTTCCTTGCTAGATGAACAAAGGAGACGAGAACGACAGAACGCGTACCCTAACAATCGACTGGCATCTAGTAAACAAAGCCAGGTGGAAAAAGGAGCGGATGAAGGCCCTGTTAAGAGCTAGCAATGTGGACGGAACCATGAATAGCAACAGACTAATAAGGCATCAAGTTGCATTGATGTTACAAATCAGAGATAAGGAACAAACTCAGACGTTTATGGTAATAGACTGCGGAAAGGAAAGTCTAATTCTGGGGTTGCCGTGGCTGAGAGAAGTAAACCCCCTGATCGACTGGGCTACTGGAAAGGTAGAACTCCCCAACATCCTCCTGAAACTCTGACACAATTCCCCAAAGGTGGTTACCCAGCGGTACCTGATACGGTATCTAGGAATGGGCCCAGATGCCAAAATAGCTAAACTATGGAAGAAGAAACTGGACTATGAAGCAGCGAAAGCCTATCTGGTATGAAAAACGACCGTATCAACCACCCTGGCTGCAGCTACCGAAAAGGAGAAAGTCATTTTACCGCCTATGTATGAGGCGTACCACAAAGTCTTTGAAGAACCCCTGGACGGTGAGTTACCCCCAAATCAGAAATTCGACCACACCATTGAACTAACCAAGGAGTTCGTCCCGAAGCGAGCTAAGTCTTATCCCTTGAATCCACAAGAAACCCAGGCATGCCGGGACTTCGTAGACAAACACCTGAAGAGCAGAAAGATTGTCCCTTCCAAATCCCCCCAAGCATCTCCATTCTTCTTCGTACCAAAGAAGGATGGGAAGCTTCGCCCCTGCCAAGATTACTGACACGTAAACTCCAGAACCATAAAGAATGCCTACCCCCTTCCAATAATCGCCGACCTTGTTGATAAACTAAAGAACTTGTCAATCTTCACCAAGATGGACATATGATGGGGATATAATAACATGTTGATCAAGCCTGAAGACCAGTGGAAGGCTGCGTTTGTAACACCATTCGGTTTGTTCGAACCAACGATGATGTTCTTTGGCCTGTGCAATTCTCCAGCAACCTTCCAGGCCCTGATGGACCATGTGTTTGGGGATATGATTGCGGAGGGCTGGCTGATCATTTACATGGACAACTTACTCATCCACTCCAATAATCAAGAAGATCAGGATAGATGAACCAGAGTGGTTCTACAACGGATGCACAAACACAAGTTATATCTCAAGCTCGACAAATGTAGCTTCAACATTCCGGAAGTGAAATACCTGGGCATGGTGGTAAAGAAAGGGGAAGTGAAAATGGATCCAACCAAGTTGACAGCGATAGAGAATTGGCAACCCCCCACCTCGGTCAAGGCCATCCAATCCTTTATCGGCTTTTGCAACTTTTACCAAAAATTTATTTCGGGATTCTCTGACCTTGCGTGACCGCTGCATGACCTCACCAAGAAGGGCAAAGCCTGGCTTTGGACGCAGGACTGCCAGAAGGCTTTCGAGCGTCTGAAAGCCTTGTTCCTCACTCGCCCTGTTCTGTGTTACCCGGATACCTCTAAGCCATTTACAGTCATGACCGACACCTCATTGCTTGCTGTGGGGGCCATCTTGATGCAGAAGGACAGCGCCAGAGATCTCCATCCCTGTGCCTATTTTTCAAAAACGTTTGGGTCAGCCGAGCGCAATTACAACATCTATGACCATGAAATGTTGGCCGTAATTTTAGCACTGGAGGAATGGAAGCACTATCTAACTGGCACCCTTCATCCGGTTGTTAATGCGATAGCGTACTATGATCTCTCCGATCAAGAGAGCGAGGGCTAAGGCGAAGATCCGGAGGGAATATGAGAATGTTAACGCAGCGATGACACAAGTATGGCGGTTCTTAGCCAGGTCGGAAATCTCGCTCTTCTGAGCGGCTGAGCAAGTTACGCTGTAGATTGCGTAGATCTAACTAGAGTACATGGGCGCTGATAGTGGTGCTTTTATACATAACTATGAAGGGATGGGAAAACACTACCAATATAAGGAGAATTGGCAGGGGGAGGCAGAGCGTCCAAGAAAGTACTAACTACAAGCTCCATCCGAAGGCGATGCGAGTGGAGATGAAGAGATAAGAGGGATGACATACTGCAGACTGCGGAAGGCAGTGGACACTTCTATAGAGTCCGTATGGCGGTGTACAAGATAAGATCAGATCGAGACACGAAAGAAGAACGAAAGCGGTGTAAAGAAAAATAGGTACCCAGCTACTCCGTGGTTGGGCTTCCCACATTCGAGTCCCCCATCGGGTAGACGAGGTATAAGTCCCGGTCCGAGGTGCTAAGAAGTCCTGCTTGGACGAAGGCTTCAGTAGCGCGATCGATTGTGCGATGTAACTCAGCGTATCGCCTTTCGATCTCCTCCCAGCCCGTAACACCGGTGACCATTCTTACCGACCATCGAAACCTTACCTATTTCAAGCACCCCCATGCCTTGTTCAGGCGTCAGGCATGGTGGCAAATGTTCTTCCAGGATTTTGACCTGATCTGGACCTCCCTCCCGGGCACTGAGATGGGCCCAGCGGACACTCTCTCACGCAAGGATGACTTCAATACCTCTCAGGACAACATGGATGTCGTTTTCCTCCCACCAACGGCTTTCATTCGACACCTCGGTGTCGCCCTGGTGGACAAGATAGCATTGTCCACTGCAGTGGACCCCCTGGTACTCCAGGCCTTGACAGCCATCTCGTCAGAAGCCCCTTTCCTCCCTCGCACTGCGCCCACAGATTGGACATTTATCAACAGCACACTTTACTTCAAGGGCCGCCTATATGTCCTGGAGCCAGCGCAGCATGAACTGCTCACTCAACTGCACTTATCCCCCACTGGGGGCCATGAAGGCCGCTTTCGCACCCTGGCCAGGATCTCTCGTGACTACTGGTGGCCAGGCCTGGCGTCCCATGTGCGCTGCTTTGTGCAGGGCTGTTTTGTTTGTCAGGCCAATAAGGTTAACACCCACCCTACTGCGCCCAGACTTTCCCCCATCCCCTCCGAGGCTACCCATCCGTTTCAGCAGATTTCCGTTGACCTGATCACCGACCTGCCGCTGTCTGGTGGCTTTGACTCGGTTATGGTCGTGGTTGACCATGGACTTACGAAGGGGGTAATTTTCCTGCCCCGCACCAAAAGCGTGACAGCAGCGGACATAGCTGCACTGTTTTTCAAACACATCTTCTCCAGGTTTGGCCTTCACGACAAATGCATCTCCAATCAGGGGATACATTTTGCCTCCGCCTTTGCTAGGGAGCTCGCCCACTTACTGGAATATGACCTGGCCTTGTCCACTGCATATCACCCCCAGACTGACGGAGAAACTGAACGGGTAAACCAGGAACTAGAAACTTATCTGCGGATCTTCTGCGGGAATACCCTAATGAACTGGGCTGAGATGCTCCCCATGGCAGAATTCTCCCACAACTTGGCCACCCACTTGGTCACAAACGCCTCTCCATTTTCCTTGATGATGGGATATGAACCATGAGCCTACCCCCCCCTTTTGAAAACCACCTTCCTCCCTGCACTCGAGCAGCGCCTAACGGTCCTGGACCAGGCCTGGAAGGAAGCACTCACCGCCCATCAAAAAGCCCAGCAACACATGAGAGAACAGATGAATTTGAAGTTCAAGGGTTGGAAAGTGGGGGATAAAGTATGGCTGGAAGCCAAGGACCTCCGGATCAAATTCGCCCATTGGAAACTAAGCCCAAAATGAGTCGGACCATTCGAAATCACTCAGGTACTGAGCCAACTTAATTACTGACTTGCACTGCCTGAAACCTGGAGGATACATGATGTTTTCCACACCTCTAAATTAACCACCACAACCTCTACTGCTGAATTCGGACCTATGTTTGCTCAGCCACCCCCACAAATGGTAGAAGGAGACGCCGAATACAAGATCGATACCATCAAACACCACTGTCGTAAGGGATGGAGTTGGGAATACCATATCGGTTGGAAAGGCTATGCTGATAGCGAAGAACTAACCCTCCAACCTCCATCACCATGCTCTCAATCACTGACCTCTGCGCCCTCTCTCTCTCCTACATCTTCATTTCCTTCCTCGCCGTCTTCTACTGGAGTTACAGTCAGTACGGAATCCACATCTCCATTACCACCCCCTGGGAAAACATATCCCTCTCCCTCGCCCCAATGAGACTCCCGGAACTGGCTGGAGCCTGGGCAGTAGCCCCAATGGCGCCACCTACCAGACCCCTGTCTCCACCACCCCTGGCTACTTTCATGCCCATCACCCCGGTTCCCAGGGAACCCACGCCACCGCCACCCCCTGCACCACTGATTTCCCCACCACCCACTCAGGAAACGCTGGACCAAAACTGGCGACAGCAATGGGTAACCACCGATCACGAGGAACTTGAGGGAGGGGACATTTAAAAAGAGGCTCCTGACTGCCCCGCCCTCTAAGAAAATGCAACCCCTTTCCCACTTTCCTAACCATGTCTTGGCCTCCCCCATCAAACTCTTCCCCTCGACCTCTCTTGCAGTCGCCTACCCAGATGATTGCAAAATCCCTGAGGACTTCCCCCTCTTCCTTGATTTTCTTACCACCTGACAAAGGAGGGAACTTTGCTCCGTCCTCCTCGAATGCCCCCCAGTGCTCCTCGAACTCCAGGCTCTCCCCAACTACCAGACTTTCGGCCCCCTTGCAGACCACATCCTGGCCATCCACACCCTCAAATGCTCCCTCATTGCCCTCTCTTGGCAGGGAGGACAGCCTGAGACACCTTTGATGGCGGCAGTGATCTTTGCCGTATCAACGGCAATCCCAAGGTACTACGACAGAATGCTGGAGAGTGGGTACCTGTCCCTGGTCACTGCCCTTTCGTCCCAAATGCGACGTGCCCCAGTATGTTGCATGTTCATCCACCTCCCCACAAGCGAATTCCGGGGGTACTTGGTCAGAGTCCGAGAATATGTGGGCCCAATTTGTCCCACAGTGGACGCATCTGAGGGACTTGCCTTCTCCCTCAGAACTGAGGGGCTTGACAAGAGGGGTAAGAGATTCGGTGGAAGACGCCTACCTAAGTCATCCCAGCTGAGGAATGCCCCCTCTGTCCTCGCTTCCACCCCCTCCTCCTCCACCCTCCTGTGTTCTACCCAAACGGTCAACTTTGTCCCTCCCTCCTCTGATGCTCGAGCAACTGTCTCCTCGCTGGCCAGTGGACCCACGCTCCTGGACGACAAGCCCAGTTCCCCCTCTTCTCCCTCCGTCCTCTCTGATGACCCCCCCGTCCCACACCAGGACTCTCCTACCCCCTCCACGATCTCCTCCACCACAGCAGACTCCAGCTGGGACCCAACCAGAGCCCACCAGGGAGTGGCCTATCATGGTAACCATCTCCCCTGCTCCACCCTCTATGCCCTTGCCCACGCAACCCGCGTCGCTGCCTGAACCGCTGTTGCCAACTTGGCAGCCCCCACCCCAGAACTCGTCGCCTACCGTGAGCGAGCTCACAACCCGGCTCCAGGAGATGACTGCCACGAGTGTGGGGCCCCTGGTCACTGGCGCCCGGACTGCCCTCAGTATGTTTGCCCAGGGTACGGGGCAACCTCCCCAGGACATCCTCAATATCTGTGCCCAGTCCGACCACGCGCTTGCCCACGCTGTGGAGAACGGGGTCATCCAGAGTGATGCTGCCCAGGTCCCCTTCCTCCAGATGAACTGGAATGGGATGACTACGACGAACTCTGGAATGAGGGTGACCCAGACAGTCCAGATAGAGGTTGAGGTAGCACCTCAACCTGTAGCAGAGGGTAATGTTATGGTCTGGGATGACATGGCACGCCATCAAGAGGACCTCCACTTTGCACTTCAGGAAGCCATAATCAACAGCTTCTACCAAGGAGTCGTCACCTACATCAACAACGAAGTACTACCTGGAGGAGACTTCCCCTGGGATGCCATCAAGGACCACTTCACTACCGACCAGGAGGTCCTGGATTAACTACATGGTTGGTTTGATTGTTTCTCCTTACTTCACTGTATGTTTCGGGTGGGCCCTCGCTGCAATCTCTATTCGCGCTTACTGCATCCTTTACACTGCAATATGGACTTTATTTAACCTTTCCACTTATCTAACATGTATTCCCAGGGACATGAGAAGTGATCCCACGTCATTATCTTGGCTTTCCCATGGATGCTAATCCTCTCCCATAGTCATATCTCTCATTATGACTACGTATTCCCATCGCCCCATACTTACGTATAAATACCCCTAGATAGCGCCCTGTACTTTAGTTTGATCTATGCAATCTACCTGCATTCTCATCTCCACCGCTGAAAGATAGGTTCTTTCAGCAAGACAGCTGCTAGACTGGATCCTCTCTATCAAGCATTACTTGTCATCCTCTATGTCTACTGCTTGTTACTAGATGAACAACGAAGAAGGGAACAGCAGGAAGCATATCATAACAGATCTCCCTGTCTCCTGTGGCCACGATTCAGTTCTGGTCGTGGTTGACCAAGGGCTTACGAAGGTGGTGATTTTCTGCCTGTGTTCAAAAACTATCACCGCAGAAGGTGTCACTGATCTTTTCTTCCGTTTTGTCTTCCCCCACTTCAGTCTACATGATAAGTGTATCTCCGATTGGGGGTTGCACTTCGCGTCCACTTTTGCTAAGGAACTCACCTGCTTACTCCATTATGACGTCGCCCTTTCCACTGCCTATCATTCCCAGACTGATGGAGAGATGGAACAGGTAAACCAGGAACTCGAGACCTATCTCAGAATATTCAACGGAAATAAACCGGAGGACTGGGCAGCCATCCTCCCCCTAGCAGAGTTCTCCCACAATTCCACTACCCATTCCAGTACAAACGTCACCCCTTACTCCCTCATGTTAGGCTATGAACCCAGAGCTTACCCTCCATTGATGAACACTACATTTCTCCCAGCACTTGAGTCCCATGTGAAGCTACTAGAAGAAACCTGCAAGGAGGCTCTAGCAGCCCATCATAAGGCTCAACAAGACAGGAGGGAACAGATTGCCTCCCGATTCAAGGGGTGGAAGGTCGGAACAAGGGTCTGGCTTGAGGCGAAAGACCTCAAGGTCAAATACAAAAATTGGAAATTGGCACCGAAACGGGTTGGACCCTTCAAGATAACCCAAGTTCTCAGTCACCTAAGTTACTGGATCATGATCCCCACCACCTGGAGGATCCATGACATGTTCCATGCGTTGAAGTTATCCCCAGCAGTAACGACCAAGGAACACAGCCCTAGCTTCCCCACCCCACTGCCTCAATTGGTGGATGGGGAAGCGGAATATGATGTCAAAACCATCAAATGCCACAGGAAGGTGGGAAGACGAACCGAGTACCTGGTATCTTGGAAAGGCTATGCACCGTCAGAGGACTCATGGGAACCCACCGGTAACCTTTCCCATGCCAAACGATCAATTAAGGAGTAGCAACAGCATCATCGGAAGGACTTCCCACACTCCTGAACCCCACCATGTTCTCCATCTGCAACCTTATTGCCTTCATCGTCGCCTCGCTTCTCCTTTTCTTGGCCTATCTCACATTCCTTCTCTCGAAGAGAGGGATGATCTTCCAAATCCAACGGTCCCACACAGGGATCCAGATCACCATCGTCACCCCCACCTATGCCTCAAATACAACGTCCCAGTCCTGGACCTACTCCGCCCTAACTGCCCCCCCTCAGTTGAATCCGAACTGGAACCCCACTTGGAACCCTGCGGACAGCACAGTATCTCTAGACTAAAAACAGAATGATGGAAACCCCTATATATATATCCTGTGTTTCCCTTCATTCCCCAGTCCCTCGTGCCTTACCTCCCAACCCAAGTCCTCACCTGCAATGTCGATGCCACCTACCCTGACGGTGACCCTCTCCCCGACTCCATCCCCTGTTTCTTCCATCTCCTCACTCCCAAACTCCAGCTCGAGCTGCTGGACCTCCTCTCCCATTCCCCAGACCAATTGGCTGAGCTCAAGCGAGCTGCAGGCCTCCCCTCCAACCACCCCCTTCTCCAACAGCTCCTGGCCATCCACGCCGCCAGGAGAGCAGCACTCTTTCTCCAATGGTTGAAGAAGCCCACCACCCATAAGACCACTGCCATCTCCGCCATCACTCCTGCAGTTCTCGACCTTTACAGGGAACTACCAGACCTGGGGATCTTCTCCGCCCTCAACCACACCTCCTACGACATGTGGAACTCCCTTCTGCGTGATCTGTTCGCAGCCTTCCCCCTGGAGCAGTTTAGAGAGTACATGGGAAGGGTTACAGGCAGACTCGCCCTTAGGATTTTGGACCCCCCGCCCACAACATCTCTCGCTGGAACTGCTAGCAAATGTGGCAGGAAGAAGAGATCTCATCGAGGACCAACTGCTGGGGCTGCTGGGGAGGTATCCATGGCAGTGGGCCACGCCACCCCTGTTTCCCCCCCCTCCTCCCCCTCCCAGCCGAATAATGCCCCCCCCTGAGTGTCCCATGTCCCAGACTCCCCCCCACCCCTCTGTCAACCCACTGGGCACAACCACCCACTCCCCTGCCCCCCTTCCCAGTCCTCCCCCCTCTTCTCTACCATCACTTGACTCGATCAGCAATTCCAACTCAGAGGTCACCCAAGCAGGGTGGGAACTTGGAGCAGGAGAATATTTCTCCCCACAGAACCACTTACCCACCACGATTCGACCTGGTAGTCCACCGCCCACTCCACAGGTACACCACACCCCCAGAAGAATCAATCCCTCAGGACTTGCTCCCCTGGAGAGGCCCCGTTGTTACTCCTGTGACAATGACACCCACTTCTGTCCCAACTGGCCCCTGTACACCTGTAAGTTCTGCCTCGTCCGAGCCCCAGGACATCCCCAGTATTCCTGCCCTCGCAATCCCTACCGATGCGCTAGCTGCAGTTTTAGAGGACACTCTGCAGCAGAATGCTGTTACGGTTTGGGACGACTCACTACTCCATGCTACTGAACTTGATGCTGCTATCAAGCAGGCCATCGAGGAGGGGACCTATGAGGGGTATGTCTCTTTCTGTGACAATGGAGTACTCCCCGGGGGTAACTTCCCTTGGGAAGATGTAGATGGTGCGTTCGCCACAGAGCAGTCTATTGACTGACTCCATCGTTACCTGGACTGTTTCGCATTGCTTCATCGCCTTTGGGCACAAAGTCCGCGCCACCATTTCCTTTCTAGTCTCTTCCATCCTGTACACCGTCATATGGACTACGATTAGATCCTTCTCACCAGATCGCATGTTTTCCCATCAGCGTGGGATACTGATCACACACTTCTCTAGTTTCCTTCCCATGGATGCCACCATACTCCCACTATCATATCTCTAGTTATCATAGCGTTTTCCCCTATCCCAGTTACGTATAAATACCCTAGATTAGTGCCATGTACCTCAGTTTGATCTACGCAATCTACCTGTGTTCTCATTCTCCTTCTGCTGTGAAGATAGGTTCTTCCAGTGAGACCACCACAGAACTGGACTTCCTTTATCAAGCCTTGCTCGTAATACTCTACGTCTATTGCTCCTTGTTGGACGAACAACGGAGAAGAGACCAACAGGACGCGTATCGTAACAAATGCTATGATACTTGGGGGGACGACTGGGACGACAACGATGTTGTCTGGAATGAGGGGGACCCTGACGGCTACTGAGTCGGAGCCTCAGTCACAACAAGGGGGTAATGTTACGGGCTGGGCAGAGATTGAGGAACGGTACACTGAGCTCCATCATACCATTGATCGTGCTACTGAAGCGTTTGTTCAAGCAGGCCTTCTTAGTGTCTCGGACCAGGACCTCTACCTCGTATATCTGATGGGGGATTCACACGTGGGAAGACCAACCATGGAGTAGCTGGGTACCTATTTCCTTTCACACAGCCACCTTCTCTTCTTCCAGTGATCGATCCGATCTTATCTTGTACACCGCCATACGGACTCATTAGAAGCATGTCACTGCCTTGCGCAGTCCGCAGTATGTCTTCCTTCTTATCTCTTCATATCCACTCGCATCGTCTCCGGATGGAGCTTGTAGTTAGTACATTCCTGGACGCTCCACCTCCCACTGCCAATTCTCCTTACATTGGTAGTAATTTCCCATCCCCTTCATAGTTATGTATAAAAGCACCACTATCAGTGCTCATGTACCTTAGTTAGATCTACGCAATCATCAGCGTAACTTACTCACGCCACTCCGAGTGAGCGAGACCTTCACCCTGGCTCGTAATCGCCATACTTGTGTTCTCGTAGCCCTCTCCTTTACCTATTCACTTCGGATCTTTGTGCAGGCCCTCACCCTCTTGATCAGCGAAGTAGTAACCTGCTATCACGTTAACAACAGTGTTCCAAAAGAGATCAGGAAGCTTGTCAGCGATGCAGTACAAGCCAACATAAAAAAAATCTGTGATTGCCTGCTTGAGCGCTGCATGTGTGAAGTTCCTTGTTTTTCCCTATCACAGGAGATCCAAGTCAATTGGGATCTGTAGAATGAGAGGAAGGGTTGAGGGAAGGGAAGTGGGCTCACATTTTTGTCAAATCCACCTTGCAAGAACAGCGAGTTGCTCAGAAGATTTGCTGCCACAGCCTTGACCCATTCTATTCACACCTCAGCTTGAGTGTCTGGAGGAGCAATGAGACCATATGCAGAGGGCGCAACACTGATGGTGACGGACTTTAGCTCTGAACGCCATGTAGCAATGTCAGCAAGGAGCTGGGCCAGTACATGTCAGTAGATCTCTTGTGGTGGTAGTGAACTTACAAGTGAGGCCATAGGTGTTTGGTAGTTTGGCCAGTAATCTACAAAAATATCTGTCAGCAGATCGTGTCATAGAGGGCTAGATAGACTCACTTGGCTCCAACATTGTACTGTTTTGTGTCCACTCCACCACTGTCACAACTAGGGACTCCATGACAGAAATTTTGAGATCATGAGAGTTAGATGGGAAGGGGTTCTTGATCGCATGCATAACCTGACAACCATGTTTGGCTTCCTCCAATAAATCTTTCCAGATTGGAGGGTAGAATGTAAGCATATTGGCTGAGGCTGCGTTGTCTTTGGACTTCTTTGAATTTCGTGGTGCATGCGGACAGGACTCTGTAATGGTTGACTGCACATTTTGAGGGATGTTGGCAGGTGCAGCGTTGACTATGTTGACTGACAAGACGGTGTTGGTTGATAGAGCAGCGTTGGCCATTGGGGTGGTGTTGATTGACAAGTTTGCAAGCCGTTCAGGGCGAGGGGCAGATGGACACCCATTGACCTGATGGTGAGAATCAAGGACGTCAATGATCTTACCATGGCCAAGCACCTGAAGGAGTGATGAGTGATGGCAATGACATGTGTGTATACTTACCTGAGACTCATCATTAGTCGACTGTAGCACCCATTGTGCTGCATTATCACCTTCGTTGTGTGAAAAATCAAACTCGTGTTCAAGAGGTAGTGATGCATGACGAATCAGATCACTGGCTTGAAAATACTGAGAAAATCCTAGAGTGAATTAGACCATATTCCACCCATTCAAAAATCATACCTAGGTGATGAATAACTTGCTGGTTAGCTACACCCCAGCCATCAACTTCGCCTCTGTCACATTTGTCCTCACCAGAATTTCGTGAGCTACCTGTGTCTGAGCTAGCCTCTGTGTAAGATGACGCCCTGTCAGTGGCCATGTCAGTGTTACTACTAGGGTTGTCATGTCAAGTATCACGTCGTAAAGTCAAGGACCTAGGGATATGCGGTGATTGAGAGATGCGGAGAAGTGCTGGATCAATTTGAGGTTTGGTAGTGCCTATGGTCCCTCTTGTGGTGGAATGGGAGAGGCCGGAACCATAGAGAGGTCGCAAAGGTTCATTGATGGGTTAAAGAACATTGAGTACAGAGGGCTGTCTTAATAGTGAATGGGAGGATGGATGAGAAGGTGGAAAAGACAATGGTTGGGATGAATGAGAATCGGGGAGATGACCACAAGCTGCAGCGATATAAGAGTTGTTTAAAGCTTGTAAGTTGGGCTCGGTCCCAGGAGGAACAATGAATCTGAAGTGTTGAGAGTCGGAAGTACGTTGATGAAAGGCAGGAGAAGGTGCATCAGGTGCTAAAATTGAGATGGCGGCAGGATATGGAGGTGGTGGTGGATTGGACTATGAGTCATAAGTATAGAGCATAATAATACTGAATACTCGACTTACCTTCTTCCTAGATCGTTCGCCGGATCTGTGGGGTTTTTCAGGGGCAAGAGGATTCTCAATGATGTCGTCAGGGATATCAGACACCTTGCTGGTTTTCTTTGCCTGAACTTCAAGTGTGGCCTCGATCTTCTCTAGCTGGGCAAGCCTTCCACCAGATCCTGCACCAGACCTACCTGAATGACAAGGCTCCATCCCATCATGTGGTGGGCTTGCAGGGTTGTTTCTTGGATGTTTTTGGACTTCATGTATGTACGTCACCACTGTCAGCATGGCACCTGGATTTCTTCTTCTTCTTCTTCAACAAAACCAGGCTAATGTGGGGAATGTGTGAAGACATTGTGACAGGCTGGAGGTAAGTAGAGGAGATGGGGGAAGAAGTGAAACCCACAGGTAATCTGGCATCCTGTACACTGTTTAAATGTGGGGTCGGAGTCTAACACAAGGGTCAGCCATCCGAGACATTCTGAGTACACATTGACATGAGTCACTGAAGTCTTTACGTTGTGTGCTAGCAGGAGAGTGGGTGAGTCACACAAGCACCGAGAGACATATTAAGTACATAACAAACAACTACAAATGTTGCAGTTACTACTATGTACATTAAAAGAAGCATTAACATGTAATTGAAGGTGATAAGTACTCATAATGCGGATGTAGTTAGATAGTTTTGAAACATTTGTTAGGCTGTGGTGGATTGTTCATACTTCTGATGGAATCAGATAGTCGTTTTAGAGGCTTCAAGGGAGCAGTAAGCGACCCAGAAACTTGAAGAGTGGGGAGGGTGATGGACGAGACAAATTTCATGTAGTCATCCCGGATGTGGAACATCGCGTTCATCATCTCAGTGGGCTTTTCATCAGGCATTGTGGGTAGAAACTCCTCGAAAACATTCAAAACCTCTGAGAATTGTACTCTGGGACCTGTCTCCGTCTGTAGCCCCGCTGAAAGCACTCCTTGCCATCTATCCACAAGCGGAAGCAAGTCCTGGAAGTATGGCAAAGCCTGAGCATGGAAATCTTTCTTGCAACTGTCCTGAAGAAGAAAGGAGGACTTGGCATCGCTTGCAGTTGTGAGGTTCATTGCAGCGTTGTCACTCCAGCACCCAAGAATTGTTGTGCCCAGATCAATATCTTTATGTTCATGGCCAAGTGGGCCCTCATACAGAATCATGATCCAAACCAGTACATAAAATAGTGACTCGATATCATCAGCGTGCGTATGGCGCACCATGGCATTGTCGTCAAGAAATATGTGAGTGTTCACCAAAGTCTTGTGTGGCGAGCAGTAACTTTGTGATGCATTTTGCACAAGAATGTGAACCTGGTCGAGAAGGTTCACTGACATGAACGGGAGGGTCCCCTGAAGACATGAGATGAATACAAAGAACACTGGTATATATCCTATTGACTCACAGTACCACCTACGCTGTATTCATGCTTCTCATTCACCTGTACACCAAACTCCCAGTCGAGTAAAAGTCTGCGTGAACCACCATCTTCAAGGTCTTCGATAGTTGTATTGTGAACGCTACAGTCTCGATGTAAGATGCCCCTTTTTGCAGCCGCTTCCAAGACTGTTGGTTGATTAGTTTAGAGTCCCATTGGACAAGACGTGACATACCTTGGAGAATGTCGTGTAATGATAACACGAGTTCTTTCTTGGTTTTGAACATTATCAATGGTCTGGCATATGGCATCATAACCAGACATAGGTGGACCCTTTGGGACTTCATTTTATCCCACCACTTTTCCTCTCTATACCTCTCCATGCAGTCATCCACCGAATCTGCAATGACAATCCAATGGCCATGAAGCTTTGGGACACTGTTGATATCTTCAAGGCATTGCATGATCTTGACCTCGTTGAGAAGCTCCTGGTGCAGCGATAAGCGCACCCAATGATCCTTGATGATGTATAATACACCATGCCTCTGCGCAAGATAACAGACCATACCCCTCCCCAAGAACCTGGGACTTGAGAAGAGGATATCAAGAAGTTTGTAAGTAACATCGCTGATAAGCATCATCTGGATTATGGGGAAAGATTGGTGGGGAATGGAAGAAGCTAGCGACGATGGCGAGTGAGAGGAAATGGAGGGTTGGGTTGGCTGACTCGAAGTAGGACCAGCTCCCTGGGCCTCGGACAACAGAGCTAGGAGTCCTTGAAGATGTGCAGGTACGGATTTTATCTGCATGGTCATGTCAAAGCCGATGCAGCCATGATTGCTAAACGTTACCATGCACAGAATGTAGACCAGATGTTCTGGATGTGTGTGGATGTTGAAGGCAGGGGAAACAGTGCCACCGGAGCGGTCATAGCAGTGGAGGCGAAGCTCAACAGTATTGCAGATGGATAGCCCAATGATGAAACGTCTCCACAGTTGTTCAAGAAATAGGAGGTATGCCTTGGTATCCATTGACTTTGCGAGACGTTTTGCAGGTTGGTAAGACTTCTTCGTGAATTCAGCGAGTACCTTCGGACTCCACCATGTAATTTCATCGACTGTTAGGGCAGCATTGTTGACAAGGATGAGGTCTGGTTTCCTGACATACCCAGACAATCCTGGTAAGGGAGTACAACTCCACTCAGCCATCCAATGGCGTTTGATATTGTCCTGGACAACATCAGGAGCTTTTTCGCTGACAGAAACAGCAATGAAATTGAAGAGATATGCCAAAGATTGCTCGGTGGTGAGTGCCATGCATTCAGGCTGGTTCCCCATTGGCGGTGTGGAACTTGAGAATGAGGTACTGTCAGATGCAAGAGAATGATTCAGGCTGGAGCTTGAGGTCATGGTTGATGCAGTATGGGTGGGTCCAGATTCAAGTTACCATTTCCAATGTTTCGTGTTGCAATTGTTACGGTTTGGACTGATATGGCGCGCCATCAGGAAGACCTCCATTTCGCACTTCAGGAAGCTGTCATCAACGGATTCTACCAAGGGGTTGTTGCATACATCGACAACGAAGTACTACCTGGCGGGGACTTCCCATGGGACGCCATCGAAGACCACTTCGCTACGGAGGAGGAGATCCTAGAATAACTCCATGGTTGGTTCGATTGTTTCTCTCTTCTTCACTCTATGTTTCGCGCGGGCCCTCGCCGCAATCTTTACTCCCGATTACTTCATCCTGTACACCGCCATACGGACCTTATCTGATTTTCCCCACTTACCTAACCTGTACTTCCCAAGGACATGAGAAGGGTCTCATGTCACAGTCTCAGCATTCTCATGGACGCTTTAACCTCCCCATTAGTCATATCTCTCGTTATGACTACGTTTCCCCATTCCCCAGTACGAACGTATAAATACCCATCCATAGCGCCCTGTACCTTAGTTTGATCTACGCAATTCACCTGCGTTCTCATCTCCTCCGCTGGATAAGATAGGTTCTTTCAGCGAGACCGCCGTCAGACTGGATCCACTTTACCAAGCGCTGCTAGTCATTCTCTACGTGTACTGTTCGTTGTTAGATGAACAGAGGAGACAGGAACAGCAGGACGCGTATCGTAACAGCAATCATATAGTGACCAGTCAGTTTCGGTGGATATTGGGGGTTGGAGAACGCTGGCACAGATGGTAACTGGGATTGATGTCCATAGGATTGTGAGTGAGTCCATTGAATCTAGGGGTAAGATAGACTGAATGTATTGAGTGTACAACAAGAAGATGATATTGATTGTATACCCGAGTGCGCGGGCAGCCGACGCTGAGTCTTGAATCACCAAGCCCTTGAGCTCCCGACTAGTCAACGAGTCCATACATGGGACTGTTTGCCCTTCTTTTGGGGTAAGAAGAGAACCGAGCGACTTGTAGCTCCTCTTGGCCACCATTGAGTACTTTATCTTGCGCTTTCCTGTCTGTAGTGCCATCACAGTTGAGAAACGAGGGAGTGGCGACTGCTGGGCTTGTTGTTGATGAGGCTATGCTACAGCTCCTGACATCTACTAATTTGGATGGAGGCATAAGCCAATTATATTCGATGATGTAGTAGCTACTATGACTACATGTTAACTGAGGATGAGAGATGAAAGAAAATGTCCTTGTCGAAGTATCGATTGAGATAGAACTCCGTGGAGTATTTGAATGAGTTAAATGGTGTCAAGCGGGGGTCTGCAGAGGCACCATAGCGTGGAATGAGATGAGTGAATGTTTGTATTTGACCAAGTGGGACCACGCCTCCCAACCGTTCAGCAGTTGTTCTATTTGCACACTTGAGTATCTGGAGCCGTGATGCAGTATCCTTGCCGCATGTGTCGAAATGCTGCACGTAGATCAAGAATTTGGCTTTCCAGGACTGATCAGCACCTGCTTTCACCATCGGACGCATAATGCAACATATCTGACCAACTATGTGCCCTAGTAGAGTAATCAAGTTAGATCGTTCAAGTACCGGCAGAGGACAAAGATTCACTCACCGTGTAAACCACTATAAGGCCACTCAGTGTCTGCCTCAATGTTGATAATGGCAGTATCATATCACCCAAGGACCCACTCTCTGTTCGCAGGGGCTGCAAAGAGTGTTTGCATCACTGAATTTGCAGGGTTTGGAGAATGTAATATATAGTAAATATAAACCCTACAATTTACACAATTAAAGCACACATTGCAATGTATATGGCAACTCTATAGATATGAAGATATAGGTCAGAAGTCAGGAACAATGGCTACAAGTATTAAGCCCAAGTGTCTTTGAGTACCCTTTTGAGTATAAATTGGAATATACAAGCATAACTAGACCTGGCTTTATTGCCATAGATTTCAGCCTGAAGATTATAGCCTCCCATATGTACTATTAAATCTGACAGAGATATGGTATGACATTACTAAGGACAGTGTCATTTCTAATATCTTACAAACTTGGAGAAATTGTGAAAGAGCATCATCATTGTTCCAGTTAGAAGTCTATACAGGATCAGAGGATCATTGTGCAACTCGTCCAGATATCTAATCGATATGAGATTATACCAATCAACCATCAGGTGATCAAATTTTTATCATCTAACACCATCTGATTGTGATACTATTTGTTATTATATGGGAGAGTGGCCTTGCAAATTGTTATGGTTTGGGACGACTCATTGGTGCACGCTACTGAACTCGACGCTGCTATTAAGCAAGCAATCGAGGAGGGGACCTACGAAGGGTATGTCTCGTTCTGTGACGACGAAGTACTCCCCGGGGGCGACTTCCCTTGGGAAGACGTAGACGGTGCGTTCGCAACGGAGCAGTCTATTGATTGACTCCACCAATACCTGGACTGTTTCGCTCTGCTTAGCCGCCTTTGGGCACAAGGTCCGCGCCACCACTTCCTTTCTTGTCTCATCCATCCTGTACACCGCCATACGGACTCTGTCTAGATTCTTCCCGTCGGATCTTATGCTTTCCCACCATCGTGAGACCCAGGTCACACGGATGTCAGTTTTCCTTCCCATGGATGCCACCTTAGTCCCACTATCATATCTCTAGTTATGATAGCGTCTTCCCCTATCCCAGTTACGTATAAATACCCTAGATTAGCGCCATGTACTTCAGTTTGATCTACGCAATCTACCTGCGTTCTCATCTCTTTCCACTGTGAAGATAGGTTCTTCCAGCGAGACCCCGCCAGAACTGGACGTCCTCTATCAGGCCTTGCTAGTCATCCTCTACATCTACTGTTCCTTGTTAGACGAACAAAGGAGACGAGACCGACAGGACGCGTATCGTAACACAAATCTCCTATAGGCTTGTGAGAATTGTGAAAGAACATCATCATTGTTCCAATTAGAAGTCTTTACAGCATTAGAAAATCATTGCACAACAGGTCCAGATGTCTAATCAATATGGGATTATACCAATCAACTATCAGGAGATCACATGTCAACCATTTGACACCATCTGGTAGGAACTTTATATATCATTGTCAATCTTGCACAAACTAGCAGGAATTGTCAAAGATTATTCCAACTAGAAGTCTTTGCAGAAGTAGATAATCAATATGCAACTGGAACAGATGTTCAAATATTGTACAACCATAATAATCAGCTACCACAACTGGCCACCTTCATATTGCTGGACAACCAAAGGAAACATTGTTGCATACTTGCATTATCACTGGCAGGGGCTAAAACATGCATTTGCATCTACACATAATTACAGCAAAAGAGGAATATATTAGGTTATTAGAATGTGTGATGATGATAGTAGTGTCATGTGAGGTCTAGGGTGCTGCCACTGGAACCACAGCCACCAAAGTCGCAGGCACAGCCACCTCCGCTGCAGCCACCTCTGCAGCAGCACGCTGGGCTGCTAAATGAGCAACGGATGAAGTAGCTATATCCTCTTGGGTCTGAGGAATATCACGACAGGGACCTAAAAGTTTCCTGTTGTACAGAGTTAGTAATGGGTTTCAACATGAGGTCATCATAGTACCTGTCCCACCAGAGTAGTAACTCCTTACTTCAGGTCTGTGCAGCTGGCCCAGGCATAGCTTCGAAATAGTCCACAATATTCTGATAAAATGTGTTCACATTAAAATCGCCATCGAAAATTTGCCAGGTGGTCAGGTGGCTCAATGCAAAGCGAAGCTAAAAAATCATCTGTCAGTAGCATGAACATTCCTTGTGACTTAAGATACCTGTATTGTGGTATATGCAATCACCTGTGGCATAACAGTACCCATGCCGATGAGTGACACAACATTGGAACATGTGGTCTTTCTGCTGGGCATGTGTAAGCGTGAGCATCTCTCTTGATTGACACCGTGACGGCCCATCTCAAGTTCACCAGCAGTCACTTCATTAGCAGATGTTGGAGAGGTGAAAATTAATTTAAAGGCCTGGAATTTATCTCAGCATGTATTCTCACTTTCCAACTTGGGGAAACCTGTAATACCTTCAGTAGTAGCATAGATTTGAAGAGTCCTTTCTCAATATCATTTGGGTTGTATTGATGCCGTGTGTCATACAAGAACACTGGCCACAAACCTTCCATGACTAAGAAGTGTGGGTGTCACTCACAAATATTCTTCCTTACACTGACAACTGTGAGTAGATAAGCATGAGAAGGAAGAAACAGCCTACACAGTGTCATCCCAATCATGCTCAATGGGACGGAGTAAACTGTTACGATACGTGTCCTGCTGTTCCCTTCTCTGGTGTTCATCTAGCAAGGAGCAATAGATGTAGAGAATAATGAGCAATGCTTGGTAGAGAGGATCCAGTTTGGCAGTGGTCTCACTAGAAGACATCAGCAAAACAGCACTCCTCTAGACAGAGTTGGACAGTATTGGGCAGTACACAGACCTTTCTAGCAAGGTTCCCAATTGCCTAGTTCCAGGACAGTCTCTCCTATACCATTTCCAAGCTAGACCA
>JBBPTU010000668.1:0-19664 GCA_038094295.1 Tylopilus aff. beelii | reverse complement strand
TGATGGCATAGGCAGCGAGGTAAAAGTTTACCGGAATGCCTGCGTCAGTTGCAGTGGCTCGTAGACAACGCGTTTCCGCTCTTCATCGTAGCGAACCTCCGTGTACCCCTAGCCAAGGTCCTGAGACGGACATCTACAAGATCATGGCGTGACTCACCGTCAAGGGGAAGTCTTTGCGTAACGGGTGTCCTTCGAAACCTGCAAAGAAAGTCAAGGATGGGAAGGAGTTCAATACGGTCTACCAACCATAATCTGTCAGTATGCGACGCCTGGTAATCTCGTGAACAACGAGCGCAAAAGCTGGGCATGGCAAACTCACAGGTCCGGGTGACCGGAAAAGAAGACGCCAAACATGTCCCAAACCTCTCGCTCATACCAGTCAGCACCCCGGAAGAGGGAAACGACGCTTGGTACGGGGTCCGCTTCTCCTGCATAAGTCTTCACTCGGATCCTACCGGCGTGTTTGACACTGAGTAGGTTGTACACAACCTCGAAGCGCTTTTCTCTCTCGGGAAAGTCCACGGCGGTGATATCTACAATGCTCTTGAATTGGCACTGGGAGTGGTCCCGCAAGAAGGTCAAGACAGGAATGATCGCAGAGGGCGCGACATGGAGAACAAGTTCGTCCTTGAGGACTGAGAATTGCTGGACGAATTTCGGGAGGCATTGAGTCAAATACGAGCCATAAGTGTGCAGCGACTCTGTGGTCTGTGCATACTTTGTCGCTGTTGGGTTGGGAGACGTAGGCTCGGTGAACGGAGACACGGAAGCTGGAAGACGGATGAGCACGACTCGGGCTGCAAAGGGAGATGCGCACCTCTGGGTGAGGACGAGAACTGGATGGTTCGCCGGACGACCAAACTGTGGGCCAAGCGACGTCGGCTGAGGTGACCGACTGCGCCGATACCCGCCCGCAACGACGACATGGTTGTGGTTGGTAGTGCTTCGGGTCGGTCGGAGTAGGAATTTCGTATGCAACTTCGCCATGGCTCACGACGAGACGGTCGTCTTCGATTCGCTTCCGTACTACGACAATGACCTCGAACTGTACCCTATCCTCAAAGAAAAGGTCGACAAGGAGCTCGCGCGCGAGGCGAAACCCCCGCAGGGCATGCACCCCCTCGTCCCGCCTCCGATCGAGTTATTCAAGGTCGGTGTCCACAAATCCGCGCGGCTTCGCGGGTCTCACATGATGCAGAACAACCCCCTGCTGGCTGCTGAGCTAGCGCGCGTGGAGGCGCACGAGCCTTTGCCACCACTGGACACTGTGAGGTATCAGCTACCCGCGCCGACATCGTCGCCAGGGACTGACGAGGAGTGGCGGGAAGCCATTCGAAATGCACATGCTCAGCTTGAACATCAGCGCCTGCGGTCTGTCCCAGCACTTGCGGCACGCCCCTCGGCTTACCTGGCGTTGTTAGGCACACCAACCTCGCGCTGCTACAAGCGTATGGCCAGAATGCATGGCGGATAAACAACTATTCGATGGAGGAAACGGCGAAGCAGTCGGAAAGGGCGCTGGAGGAACTGAAGGAGCTGACCACGGAGCTGAACAGAGAGCGCAAAAACTCCCAGGTGACCCACTAGGATTTCGCGTGGGCCGGTTGCTGACGCTTGGGCAGACGCGCTACGGGGCGCAACTGACGACGCTGGAGACGCGGTGGACGGAGCTGCTGTCGAGCATTCTGCAGATCGAGATGGCGAACGTTGCGCTGGGTGGAGAGGTGGAACGGCTGCGGGGGAGGGAGGCGTCCATGTCGTAGTAGCTGTAACGTTGGCTACCGAAAAAGGAGAGCGTGCCATTTGGTCTGCTGCAGCGAGCACAAAACCCGTTTCTCCGCGAAAAGGTACGCTGGGACGGGTCCACCGCCGTCGCGCTCGTCGCTGACATGCTCGCAGTCGGGCGCGTCGATGGCCACACCAGAACAAGGTCCCTCGGATGGCCCCCTCCTCGTCGCTCGTGCCCAATCTCCGGCTTCGAGTCCGGAACAGCCCTGTCCGGATCACGTCCCCCCTGCCCCTTCTGCGCCTCCGTCCTGCTCCCCCTTTGCAATCCCACATCCCAAGCGGTTCAACGCGGTCAACATAAACAAGAAATTCCTCCAAAAGAACTCGTCCGCCTCTGTCGCCGCCCTCGCAAACCTCGCCACTGCCGCCAAGGCTGGCAGCCCTGCTCGTGCGTCCTCGTCCTTGTCGCGTTTGCTCCCCTCACCTCTTCTGCAGCGCGGCCCGTCCCACCGTCCTCCGCGTCCCATTCCAAGCTCGTCACCACCAAGCTTACATCGTCCGCCCAACTGTCTGCAACTGCTGGCTCAGGTTGGTCCCGGCCCTCCTCTGCAACTCCGCCAGTCTCTGCCACCCCATCGACCTCGTCGAATGCGCCACCTCCCCAGCCCGTGCCCACGCCCGCAGCCCCTCAGTTCCCCCATGCCGGCAAGGTCATACAGCCCCAGCCGAGGAACGCTCTGGTCCCCTCGTCTTCGTTGGTAAAAAGGGATGCCGCCGCGAAACCCGCCTGGGGAAACCCAAAGCCCCTACCCATCGCTTCGGATAACACTGCACGAAACGACTTCCCCACCGCAGCCGAGGTAGCTCAAGGCTAGTTGTTCACCGGCTGATCTGCCCGTCGACAAAACGATGATAATCATTCCTCGACAGGCCGTATCGTTAAAGTCGAAGAACCAAAGTCAGAAGACACTCTCGTGGCCAGGCGCGTACAGCCCCAGGAAGCTGATGCATTCAGAGGTGTCCATCTTGACCCGAATGCCCATCATTGGGACGAGGTTTGTTTGCCGTCTGTCGTCTAATACACCGTCGTTTGACAATTCGTAGATGGAGGAAGACGACGACAACTTCCTAGACAACGTCATCGAGTTCGAGGATGGTCGGCAGTACAAGGTAGCACCAACTGATGTCATTCAGCCACCAGTCCCAAGTACCGTAACTTCGCCTGTTGATGGAGAGACTGCCCTCTCGGCTGCTGACCATGTCTCCACCGAGCCGGTCAACAAGGAAGAGCGCTTTGCGGATGACTTTGATCGTAGCTGGCCCCGTACCAGGCAATCGCCTGGCGTGCTTCAGAGAGATTTGCCCAGCCGTTCCTCTCAGCACATGTCGATTTCGCCTACCCCGTCTCAGCACGGCTATTCATCAGCCGAGGGTTCCAGGGTTCTTTTCAATGAACGTTCCAATCGGTTAGAGCCTTACACGACTTCCCATTTGCCAAACCGAATTAGTTCCGGCGTCGGGCATTCAAGGCGGAATGCCCATGGGGACCCTGTACTCTCCCCCGCCGAATCTCGCTTTGGCAGGGATGCCCCACCCCATAGTCCGGTATATCCAGTGCCCTTCTTACATAAACTTGAAAGGACTCATGATACTTTGGTATAGTCATCGAGAAGCTACGCTGGAGACTTCACAAGCAGACGGAACGTGGAGCGGGATGGCGGCTCGCATGATTATGGTCAAAACAAGGTCAGAAGTAGAGATCCTGGCGGGCCATCCGGAGTCTTTCACGATGTCCGTGGTACTGGTGAAAGACGACACCGCCGACTCTCAGGTGCTTCCTTCGCTAGTTCAGTACCCGACGGCCATCAGCAAGGGTCATCGCATTCTTCGGATGTCACGTTTTCGCGCAGGTCTCAACCACGAGAATCTCCTTTGCAACATTTGTCCGCCCTTCCTTCGAGCGTGTCAGCACCAAGCTCTAGGGTGTCACATCCAACTACGACAGAGGTACAACCATCGGATACCTCAGCAACTCTGGATATCGAAGGCATACACAAAACTGCTATGCATATATCTGCGGAGCGCGCGAAGCAGAGGCGACAATTGGAAGAGGAAGAACGTGAAAAGGAGAAAGAGCGTGCAAGAAAGAAGGCAGCTGAACTTGAAGCACGAATGGTACACGCCCAGGTAACTTCCTTTTGATGGATCGGGATGTTGCTAATTCATCCAGTGTCCCCAGAATGACGTAGCCGTAGAGATAATTCGGCAAGCTGTCTCTTCAGCTCGGGGCTCGAACCAGCCGGTCACCGACTCGGAAGAACAGAAATCTTCCGAATTCATCCAATACAATGCCAACGAAGGCCAACCTTCGACCGAGTCTGTTGCATCTCTGCAACGTGACAACAAGGCTTCCCATTTGGCCATCGCCGTCAATGGGCCGCTTCCCGCTTCTGAACAGGTTGATTCGTGGCGTAGCAAGGCACGGCCTGCACCACAACCTCTCCAAGCACTTTCGCCCGCAGTGTTCCATGAACCCTCTGGTATCATTGCGGACGATAATCTTGAGGTCGTTGATTTCTCTGACCTTGGCAAATTCGTGGGCGGCCAGCAGGGCTCGTTGGCACTAGGGACATCAGTACCCCCATCCCATTCTCCCTCATCTTCTGATCGTCAGCCATTCCCTGCACGTCCTGTTGCAAGTGATTTCTTCGACAATGATGTCAGCGTGAAAACCATCACTTCCCCGTCATCCGAACGTCATACCCTTGCCGTTGTTCCGGAAACGTCCACTCTCCCTTCAAGCGAACTGATCGAAAGCTCTTCCCCTTTAGTCGCAACGTCGTCTACCCAGGGGATGCGGGAAAATGACTTTCATCATAGACCTTCCGCCCACAATGGTGTACCTTCCTCTGCACGGAGCTATGGGTCACCAACTCCTCATCACCGCCCTAATAAAGGTCCATCATCGTTTCGACAGGTGACCATGTCAGCCCTGGACGACGTCATGTCACGTATCAAGGGCGCCCTGGATAATATGCAGGTTGATGCGGGAAAAGGTGCATCATCGAATGAACCCATAGATTGGCGTGGCGTCTCTAAACCAAAGGTCCGGGTGCTTGAACCTTCGACTTCAAGTCGAACATTATCGAAAGATGCCAAGTGGCTGCCGCCTGCCTTGAGACCACTTCAGCAAGATTTAGAACAAGAAATTTTTGGAACTACTTGCTGTGATCCCCCTTGTTCTCCTCGCCGAGCCCCACTCGTTGTCAAGTTACCTACAATTTCACGGCCGGTCGACGCGACTCCCAAAAGGCAACTCCACTTGTTAAAAACCCTGTCCAGTTATGTTCGCTTTGACACTCTGACTTGGGATCCGCCTGTTGATGGCATGAACAAGCGAGATTTGTCGGTGAACGAAGTTCTATTCAGGCGTCCCCCACCGGGGAAAGGTAACAAACCCAGATATAGAGTTCAATTGCCAAGGATCACCCGCGCACACACCTCTCTCCCAAAGGTGAACCTACCTGGTGGGTTCGCTAAAGTCAACGCAGCAGTCGGACGTTCGAAAGAACTTGATGACCTTCCAACGTGGCGCAGGGGACCCTCTGTAACTCACAAAACTACGCACTTTGAGGAAACATTGCCAAGGTTGGATGTCACAAGTTGTTCCCCGGCCCCAGAGTATGCCACACTTTCCTCTGAGCCCAAGGTCATGCAAGAGGCACCCACAAAATCGGAGGTCTACTTGGTGCGCCAGAGGATACAGCCGAAATTACCAGCGGGCTCAGCAGTTGGGTTCTATCGCGACCCAGGACCGTCTTTCCAGGACTCAAAGAGTACCGTCAATTTTACAGTGACTAGTGAGCTAGAAGAAACCAAGGAAGTTTCCCAGCCTGAGTCGAGTATGCTTTTGTCCTCATCGATTGCCGAGGCTTCAACGACAATAGGCCACTCGGAGTCCAAGGCGTCTAACGCAACTGCAATTGTCGATGAAGTAAAGCGTGACGTGCCCCTCCCTGCTTTGAGCTTGATTACACAAGCAGATGGCAACGTCGCAGAGGAACCCGTATGTTCAGATTGATTCACCAGATCGTATCTAGCTTATGTATCTTATAGACGGAAAGATCGCTGCGGACTCCGGCATCTGCTTCCTTCAGTACTACTTGGACAAAGTCGCCACTGAGTTTCTCCAACAAAGATTCACCCGCCAGAGCACCTGACCCGGAACACCTCAAGGCCGTCTGGTCTCAAGCTACTGACAAGGAGCAAGTGCCTGCTGTGAACTCATTGGAAGGTATCGCCGACGACCTCACTGCATTACCCTTCACCATTCAAGAAGTCAAGTCCGAGGACGGCGAAACGCCGCCTCCAACTAGTTCTGCAGTAGCCTCGAAAATATCTATCCACGATGTCACCCGTGCATTCCAACAGGTTCCGACCCCTTCTAATGTATCTTCCCATCGCCCTCCACCTTTGTCCCCGCCGGCTGCTAACGGTCCAGCCATACGCCCTCCGAGCTTCAACTATACAACTGCTCTGCAGGCTCCCGGCGGTCCTATGCGTCCCCACTTTGCTGCATTCTCATCGCCAATGCTTGGCCACTCCCCGAGCCCCACTATGCTATATCCTCCCACTGCCCCAAGCCCCATACCGCGAGTCCCTGTGAATGGGCATCCTCAGTTGTACAACCAACCCATGTGGGTGCCCATGCAAACCTCCCAGAATAATAGCGCAGTGCGACCCGTCCCTTCCCCTTACCCTGCCCAAATGGTTCCATATCCCGCTCCAACGCCAGTCCATCCCGTTTATACTCCTGGTCTTTCTCCACAAAGCGTGCCGCCATCTGTTCCTGGTTCAGCGCCTCCGCGTCCGCGCGGAATCCCCATGCTAAGTCCAGTCATGCACCCTGCTGCCCCAACGAATGTACCAATGTATAACGGTAGTCCGGTGCTGATGCACCCACCTGCAATGATTGCCTCGGGGCCCCGTCCTCCATACCTGAACTCTGGTCCCCCCGAACGGGGACAGGGCCGTTCAGATGGCATGCCTGCTGCCCCACACATGCAGCAACCGTCTCATTCACCAAGCCATATTCCTCCACAACCCATGTATACACATGTTCCATTTTCTCGGCCATCATGGTAGATACTTGCGCTCACCCGACATGTGTCCAGTTGGATGATATATTGATATTTTTGTCTGTTTCTTTTGAATGTGACTTATGATATTCGACCACTGAGTTATTGCACTCGAGGTGCGCAGGTGGGAGTAATTTATAAGAGAGGGTAAACAGGATACTCTATGTAAGGTTCCACTCTATGCGTGTGCCAACTCGACGGCTTTCTCTGCAGCCACGTCGAGTTCATCAAAGGGTATGATTTTGAGACCAGATTCCCTGATCATCCTAACCAAGAATCAGCACCCCAGACTGTCAGTGATCAGAGTGGCCACATACTGCTTTGCTTCTTCCTCTTTCGTGCCCTTGAGTCGAACGACGAGAGGGATGCTCAAACCGAGTTCTTTGGTGGCACGGATGACACCCTCGGCGATGTAATCACATCTCATGATACCCCCAAAAATGTTGATGAAAATGCTCTTGACCTTGGGATCAGTTAAAAGGATCTCGAACGCTTTCTTGACGGTCTCTGGGGTGGCACCGCTGTAAAAAGGTTGGGTGACGTCACGAGGAAGTAAAATGCCATTCCTCACCCTCCGACATCAAGGAAATTGGCAGGACTTCCACCGTGAAGTGATAGCACGTCCATGGTGGCCATGGCCAAACCGGCACCATTCACCAAACAGCCGATGTTACCATCAAGTTTGATGAAGTTCAGGTTAGCCTTCTGTGCTTCAACTTCGGAAGGCTCTTCCTGGGAAATGTCGCGAAGGCTGAAGATATCCTTCTGCCGGAACTCGGCATTGTCGTCAAAGCCAAGCTTAGCATCCATGCTTAGAAAAACAATAACTTCGTATAGTCACAAAGCTAGAGGAAGGCTGACATACCAGAGAACGCGACCATCGGTCGTCTCTGCCATGGGGTTGATCTCAATTTGCGTAGCGTCCTTGTCTTTGAATAGCTTGTATAAGGTCACAAAGATATCTGCAGCCTCCTTCTGAGTTACCGCATCTTTGAATCCAAGTGTTTTCGCAAGCTCCAAGGCAACGACGGGATCAACGCCCCTCTCAGCATCAATTGGGGTGGTAATAATAGCATGAGGGTCCTTGGCAGCCACCTCCTCGATATTCATACCACCTTGATTGGACGCAACTAAAACAGGACCCTGGGTGACACGGTCATTGAGGATTGCGACGTAGTACTCGTGAGCAGGGTTCCGTCTCTCAGCAAGCATGACCTAGCAACAATGAGTGTCAGGATATTAACACCAAGGATAGGACCAACAGCATTGCAGATTCGGCCAGCGGAACCAGTCTGCTTAGTGATCAAGTTGGCACCAATCATCTGCCTAGCAATTTCTCGCGCCTGTTCAGGACTATTATACAGTCAATATACGCAAGGTCCGCATGAAAATGGGCATACGTGTCGACGGCGTGCACACCTCCCTTGAATCCATTGTCAAAAGCACCCTTGCCTCGGCCGCCTGCAAGAACCTGGGCTTTTATAACCAATTGACTTGTACCTTGTAAAATAATCAGTCTTATTTATATGAACCAGTAATGGTAACATACCAAAGTTCTCTGCGACCTTGAAGGCCTCTTCAGGGCTCTTGGCGCTTATGCTCTTCGGCGTCGGAATACCATACTAGAGGTCGGTATCAGCGAACCGAGCGGGTGGATATTGGTATGTGCATACCGCGTTGAGAAGATTCACGGACTGGTACTCATGTATAGAGAGAAAACGGCGCTGACCGGCACGTACGGTCTTTAAGAAGATGAGTCGCGAACATGGTCAGAACACGCGACAACAGAATTGCCGACACATACACGAGCGAGAGAGGCCCCCTTTCTGACTGAGGCAAGCATATGGTGGACGTCGAGAGGAGAAGAATGATCGGGACGAGCGGGTGGTAGGGAAATGCTTACATCAGCAGGTGCGGAAGAGCGAAGCCTGGGTTTGGTTTGGTCAAGACCAGAGCGACGATGACGGTGGACACGGGTTTACTACGATCTTCCTGTCTCTGATCCACCACCTGGTTGGTTTTGGAGCATCTCTGGTAGATCGAGTCTCCTGGCCTTGAGTTCGGGCAGTCTATCGTCGTGGGCTGTTCGAAATTTGGCTCAAGGAATATTTATGGGATGTACCTCAGGCTCCTGTTTGTCGGAACTTGGCCAGAGTTCCCAAGTTATCAGATGAATCTGCTTCCCTCGACCGAAACGTGCCGTTAGTGTTCACCTATTTATCCGCTTGAGTCCATTGAATTAGTTTCGTCCACATATGACGCCCAATCATGTCTTCAGCCATGTCCACCCATCCCAATGGTAATCATAGTCCATGCTCGCCACAGCTCTCAGAGCTCCTCTCCGTCTCAACCACCATCTTACAGCAAGCACTTGACCTGGTTGACAATGTCCTGACGGCCAACAATCAACTTACAGTACAGTCTAAATATCTCCCGGGCTCCACCATCGGTAACCTGCTTGCGTAAATATGCTATTCTCATCCTAACGTCGACGACGTCATTAGGAAAACACCTGCGCCATGCACGGGATCATTTCGTCCTTTTGATCGATTCTGTCGTCGGAAGCCAACCCTATGTCTTATCCTACGACGTACGCAACCGCAACACCCCCATGGAGAGCTCCCTATCCGAAGCTCACAACGCCTTGGCCTCCACGATATCATCCCTTAAAGAGCTCGAAGCATCCCCTTCAGTTACACTCGATCAAGCCATGACCCTAAATGCCGTGACACCCTTTGCCCATGCTTTTGAAACCACCTTTGGCAGAGAGGTGAGATACGAGAGATTAATCCCCGAAGCAGCTTGACCAACTTAGCTCCCGTGGAGTTATGGTTTGCCGCACTGCATGCAGTTCATCATTGGTCTATGGTAAGGCTATAACGTCCTGTACAAATTCGATGACCCACCAGATATTTTCCGCAGGTCCGCGTGATAGCTGGGGAACTTGTTCGTCCCTGCATCTGCTACATGTCCTTCGTCACTGATCCTTGGATAGGACGTAATCGTACCAGATGATTTCGGAGTTGCTCCGTCAACCCTAGTGTACAGAGGAAGTGACGCTCCGCTCGGAAAGGCTAAAATTTGATCGATGATCGTGTAGATTGTCCAATGTCCTGATCGTGTTGATCTCTGGGAGTCTGGGTGTGTGATATTGTGACGCCAGACTTGAGTAGCACGTGAGTAATTATGTAGTACAATCAAGTTATCGACTGGGTTGATACTACTGTATATCCTGACTTCCACAACCCGTGTACCAACGTTGCGAAGGATGTCAGAGAGTATGTTGCCCCTTGATGATGAAGCTCAGAAAAAGCGAGTCGTACGTGATTTTCCTGCAAGTGCTATCTGGGCCTCAAAGATTATACCTTCTGGTTGGATGTCAACCTCTAGTGCTATTTCTTCGACTCGGATATCGGGGGCTTCCACTATGGCCCCGGGCATCCGTACGTGCCCTTTTTCGCTGCTATCCCTGCGCAGATCTGAAGTTCCGTTTCCAGGATGAAGCCCACTCGAATACGGATGTGTCATTCCCTCGTCATGAACTACGGTCTATACAAAAAAATGGAAATTTTTGCAAGTATATGGATTATTCCTGTTCGACGAGGCTGACATTCCCGTACTACAGCGCGCAAAACCCGCAACGAAACGTGAAATGACACAATTCCACTCCGACGAGTATGTCGATTTTCTCAGTAGAATAACACCTAGCAACATGAATTCATACATTAAAGAACAACACAAGTGTGAGCTTAACAGTGTCATGTCTGTGAGACTTGGTTACCCTCTGATGTTGTACCGTGTGATAGACAATGTTGGCGATGATTGCCCCGTCTTTGACGGGCTTTTCGACTACTGTTCCATATCCGCTGGCGGCTCTATGGGTCAGTTTGTACACGGTTTAGAGAACTATTTGATTAACAAGCCGGATCAGAGGGCGCGGCTCGCCTCAGCCGGGATAAATGTGATATCGCCATCAACTGGGCTGGTGGACTGCACCATGCCAAAAAGAGCGAGGCCAGTGGCTTTTGCTATGTCAACGGTATGCCGCGAAATGTTTTCTTTTGACACCTGTTAGGTCAATTAACTCAACCCCGCAGATATTGTGCTTGGCATCCTGGAACTGCTACGGTTGGTCTATTCGCTCTTTAGATGAGACATAAACAAACCTTTCCGGGCGTCCTAGGTATCACACGCGCGTACTTTACATCGACATCGACGTCCACCATGGAGATGGTGTCGAAGAAGCATTCTACACTACAGATCGCGTCATGACTGTTAGTTTCCACAAGTATGGCGAATATTTTCCCGGAACCGGTGAGCTTCGTGTGAGTATGTTCTTGACATCGCGTTTCCGAATATTGATGTCTGCTCAACAGGATGTAGGCATTGCGAAGGGCAAGTATTATGCTCTAAACTTTCCGTTGCGAGACGGTATTTCAGACGAGAATTATAAATCCGTCTTTGAGCCGGTGGGTAATGCTGACAGCTACGCTGGTCTAGGAATGTTCATATCGTGCGATATAGATCATACGACAAGTGATGGAATCATATGATCCTTCTGCCATTGTGCTACAATGTGGCACGGACTCATTGTCGGGGGACAAGCTTGGTTGTCTTAATCTTTCCATGAGAGGTAGGAACCTCTAAGCAGCATGCATACATCGTCGACCGAGCACCTGCCAGGGCACGCAAACTGCGTCAAATTTGTCAAGTCGTTCAACAAACCTCTGCTGCTCCTCGGTGGGGGTGGATATACGATGCGAAACGTCAGTCGTGCGTGGGCATACGAGACTGGATTAGCTGCTGGAGTTGAGCTTGGACCTGGTACGAAGCAAATCCACCATGACTCACCAGAAGAGAGGCTGATAAGGCTATGAAAAGAAATACCCGTCAATGAATATTACGAATATTTCGGGCCGGACTATGAACTAGATGTAAAGGCTTCGAACACCGAGGACATGAATACTCCTGAATACTTGGAACGTGTAAAGAACATCGTGATGGAGAACTTGAGAAAGTTGAAGGGCCCTCCTAGCGTACAGATGACGGGTATGGAGCAAATTATCCCGCGATATTGGACCATGACCCGCTTCTAGACATTCCGAAGACCCCCATAGATGATATGATGGACGACATGAACCATGAGGAAGACCTCATACCACCTGACAGCCGAAGGCACCGGCGTTTACTCGATTCGCGGGTTCAAGCGGACGGGGAGCTCTCTGATTCCGACGACGAAGGAGAAGGCGGTAGAAGAGACTACGCAAACCACGAAGATCGAGGACGCGAGAGCAGGAGTCGCTCCAGTGAGACCGAAAGTGGCGAAATGAGGAGATTTGGAATAGGTGGTGGGATTCTTAGCGCTGGTGCTGCAAGCTCGACTCACGGCGCTGGACCAAGTGGTCACACGACTCTCATTTCGCAAACGCTTAAAACCTCACTCGTCATGGATACAGACGAATCTCGTGGACCAGGGACGAATAATGGAGCGGCAGCAATAGAATCTGTCGCTAGCAACGGGAACGGAGCCTCGGAGATGGTGAAAGATGACATGGCAGTCGACGAGAAGTTCACAGGGGATCGCTAGCTAATATTACGGCTTCTTCGTTACGGTGTAAACAAGAGACATCAGAGCATTATTCATCAGTGGCCGACTCGAGCCTTCTGCTTTAGAACTAGTATGCGACAGGGAAATGCAACCTTCGTCTTTGAATTTGACTCCTGAAGATGCCAAACGCTTCGAGCTTAATCGATTAAGAGGTGTGCAGGTGTTACTCTGATTATATGAGGCTCCATCTCCTGAATGTCGTGACTAGCTAAAGCCAGACAAAGGCATCAGGAAGAGGACGCCGCTGCGTCAGCATCTTCATCAGTCCCGAATGGAAACCAAAAGCGGCCCCTTGGAGCGACGCCCGTAGCTTCCGCTTCGTCCGCTCCCAAGGCCCTCAAACGAGACTCCCGTCTTGGGTCCTACTTTGAGTATGATCTGTCCAAGATGGTCAACTCTAAGGGTGGCTTCTTGGTAGAGGACGGTAAGGAGATCGATGAGGATCTTCGCGCCAAAGAACGCGAAAGAGAGAGAGAACGGGCGATGCAGAACGCTGAACCGCGTGAGTTTGCTTGGCATCGTCATTGGTGCTTCCTCATCGTCTACAGCAATGTATCTCGATCCATCACTCAACCCAAAGTGCAGCGAGTGCAATGCGGTTGACATCGATCACACCTTTAGGAAAATTTTCGGCTGTTCGGTCTGCAATAAATGTAAAGAGCAGTATCCAGAGAAGTACAGCCTGTTGACGAAAACGGAATGTAAAGAGGTATGTCTCTCGTCACTCTCGATGTTGGTATGGTTATATTCGCCTGATGGTAGGACTATCTTCTCACCGATGGTAAGTGAGCGTCCCCGTAATACGGTCGCGGTATTCAAGTTCCTCCAGCAGAGTTGCGGGACCGCGAACTCCTTCCACACATTTTGAAGGCGAATCCTCATAAATCCACCTTTGCAAACATGATGCTCTTCCTGCGATGTCAGGTGGAAGACTTTGCGTGGAAAAAATGGGGCTCGCCGGAAGCGCTTGACGTGGAGTGGGAACGTCGAACAGAGGAGAAGAAGAAGAAAAAGAGTAAGAAGTTTGAGGACGGACTCAAGGAATTGCGGAAAAGGACTCGGGAAGGAGTGTGGCAGCGGAGGAAAGATCAGGAGCACAAGCACGCGTTTGGGGCCATAGAGATGACGGAGGACGGACTCGGACAACAGATCTGCCACGAGTGTGGATTCACGGTAGACGTGGAGATCATATGAGCATGTGTTTGGTTGCAGTAGCGCCAGCGCCGGACCCGGTCTAGCAGTCGACCGATACACTTATTTTAGACAACAAGTCAGAGAGTGCCATCTTCGTCCCATGGAAGAAAGTAACCAAGTCGAGAGCTCCAAGATTTCGACTTCCCTCGAGGTCGAGCAGATTGACGTGAATCTTTACCGTTCCGTCAACTTGTTCGTACCAGTCCGCGGGCGCGGCGTGTTCGGCGGACAGGTGATGTCCCAAGCCATCGTCTCTGCCACGAAATGCGTTGACCCTGCCTTTGGTCTCCATGTGAGCACCACTACCTTTTCCCTCCTGCGCGAGTCCTCACCGCAAACAGTCGTTTCATGTGCGGATTCGACCCTCCGTCTCACTTGAAGGTACTTACGGACAATAAGTGCTACTTCCTGCTCAGCGCATCCCCTGCGGTTCCCATCATATATTTCGTGGAACGTTTGCGCGAGGGCCGCTCGTACAGTACACGCAGCGTGAAAGCAGTCCAAAATGGCAAAATCATCTTCCAGCTACTGTGTTCATTCCATTCCCCCGAACCGTGGCAGCCTTCACACCAATGGCCCATGCCTGCCAGTGTCCCAGGTCTTGAGGAATGCGAGCTAGAGGAAGACTTGTTCCGGCGACGTGCCACCCGAGACGACCTTGACCAGAAGATAAAGGACATCTACCTGACTTATGCGGCGGTACGCACTTCCACCCATCGAGTGCTTTGCGCACTATCCAGAATTCTACAGGAGCGTAAAAATGGCCCTATTGCCGTCAGAAGAGCAGCTCAGGCGGTCACTGATGAACAAGGGGTATTAAGGACGATGTTCTGGATGCAAGCGAGGACTGGCAAACTGGACGCTTACGAGACGCCATACCAAAAGGTAGGCGCATTCCGACCACGTTAGCGTTCCCGGTCGATACAAGATTGGCAGTGCATTCTGGCGTACATGTCAGATCTTAATTTGTATGGATTCCTGGAACGTCACATGAGACTGCGTTAATTTTGGCGTAGCATCACGGTCGCGGCGGACACGCTCAAACTCAAGAGGTTCTTGAAAGGACAGAATGCCCTTGCGATGAGCGTGAGTTTATCTCGAACAGACGACCTTCTGACCTAATGTAGTCGAATTAAGTCCACGCTGGACCACTCGATATGGTACTACAAGTAAGCTGTCCGGGCCACTTTTGGGGCGTGTTTCGATAAACGTCTCCCTCTGCAGCGACAGTTTCCGTTGCGAGGACGGTCTGCTCTATGTGGTTAGTAGGAATCCGACGTTCACACGGTTCGTGCTAACGAGGGGACAGGTGGTGTGCCCGCGCGCCGAGGATGGACGCGGGGTGGTGCACGGAAGAGTAAGCGTTGGTCTCAGGGTGATTGGACTGCGCTGAAGCGAGATTGTAGTTGTACAGCCGTGGGGGAACGCTGGTCGCTGTCACCTGCCAGGAGGGGTTGGTGCGTGCCAACAGGCGAGGGCCAGACGTGGCGAAGCTGTAGTGAATAGATAGATCTGTATTAGGAGCCGGGGTCTGGAAGCGAAGAATCGAAGCGGAACAAAGGCGACAATAAGCAGACGTGTTATTGTGTACGGAAATGGCAAGTTCAGCGGTGGCCATCTCGTCTTTTGTTCTCGCCTGGCGACGGACACTCGCGTGTGCCCGTCCCAGGTGTATAAAGCCCTCCCTCCCTCCTCCCCCTCCCCCCCATCAGGATTTTGACAATCCCGTCCGCAGCCAGGTTCGACTCGTTCCCCCTCCTTCTCGCTCTGATCGCTGACCCCAATTATAGTCTGTAGGGCCAACTCGTTCCCACCCACCGCCTCACGTTCGATCGCCCAGTCCGATTTTCAACCCGATTCGTAGAAGAGACATATAATCCTCCGTCTTAACGTCTTCACGTATCCTTTAGCGAGCTTCTCTCCCGCATTCACTACATCGCTGCGCGATTCAATCCTTCGCATTCCGCCCTCCTGTCCCTATTGCCTTTCCCCTCATGGCTTCCCCTGTCTCCAGCCTCTCCGTCATCCTTACCCACGCAATTGCCTTCTTGACCCGTCCCCTCATCGTTTCTTACCCCGCTGCCACCGTCATCAAACTGCAACTCATCCTCGAGGCTAACCTCACCGCCCTCTTTGCCTCCACCTGGGTGCCTGAAGAACCTCTCCGCGGCTCTGGTCGTCGCTGTCTAACCCTCTCGCCCACCTGCCTTCCTCCTCGTGCTATCTACTCTGCTTGCCTCGCATCCGGTGTCCAGTGGTTTGACTGGATTGCCGTTCTTGGTGGTCGTGAATTTGACTTTTTCGTTGACCCCGGTTGCATCTCCGTTCGTTTCGGCAAGGGTTCAGAGCTAGTCACTGTCTGGTCCGAGGAACTCGCGGAGGTTGCTTCCCCTATACTCCGTTCTTCCGTTAAATCTCAGTCAAAGACCATTGCTCAGCAACTCCTTGAGAGCGAGAGCGCAGATGACGAGGAAATATTTGCCATGATCGCCGACGAGGTTGGCGCACCCACCTGGGCGACGCCAGTCATCGACCGCTTCTCGCCCCCCGCTCGCTCTGAATCTCCACTTTCTGCGATCTCTTCTGATTCCCGGTCGAGTTCTCGTTCCTCCAACTCAAGTTCATGCTATTCATATGCCTCTACTGCACGCACAGACTCTTGCCTCTCGGCGTCTTTCCAGACGCTGTCTGCCAGCAAGATCTCTCGTCGTGAGAGGGCAAGGCAAGCACGAGTCTTTGTCGACACCTCCAAAACCGAGGTCACTCCTTACGACGGTGGGAAGACCACAGTCCTGACCGGCGGCGTCATGCTGGGCGCCGCTCCCTCCCAGGCAAAATCCGCAGTCTCGTCCTGGCGCCGGGTCTAAGGCAATATTTACTACAAATCCCCACACTCCTTACCTCATCATGACTTGTCACATTTTGCACGCTATTCATGCAAGGACTTCCGGTGATGATTGACGTGCCACGGACATCCCTCATATCTTAGCATCTTCATTTTAGCATTATATTATAGCATTCGCCGCATCTCTATTTTGAATGGTTTGCATTTCCTTGTCGTGTGTAGCATTTTTCCCCCTTCGCTACTTTCTTGTCAAGTTGGTGCAATACGATACATCTGTTGTAATGAATATCCAACGCTAGCTTTCGCTCGTTCCGTCACTATCCCACCAAAGTCATTCAGTGAGAATTTGAGCCTGTGCTTGTCGATTTAACACCGAACTAGCCCCGCTCTACTAACAATGCGTTGGATAAATATAGCCTGGGAGATGGCACTGATCGGGGCGACGGTCCTATATCTCCCATCTCCGACTCGTCCTCCTTGTGATCCCGTCGAGATGCAAAGTCTCTCCATGTTTCTGCCCTTTTTCCGAGGAACACTTTCTCTTCCCACCTCACTGAGTACCAGCCGACGACTACTTGCAACTGTCGCGTCTGATCCGGCAAGGGTCGTGACCATCCGTCATGACTGGTCTCGCCAAGAAATCCAGAAAATATACGATGGTCCTTTACTAGATCTTATCTTCCAAGCAGCTGCGGTACATCGCCAATATCAGCCCCCAAACAAGATTCAGCTTTGCACCCTGATGAATATCAAAAGTATGATAAATCCGCTTTCTCCTCAACCATACACTCTAAGCAACGTATCGCAGCGGGAGGGTGCTCCGAGGACTGTATGCGGTGTCCTTTTTTTATGTATTCTCGTGCGAACGATCCACAGGTTCCTACTGTTCTCAATCGTCCCGATACTCTACGCCTACCAAGGCTTCCAAGTTGCTCGACATCGAGCCTGTCCTCGAAGCTGCAAGGAAAGCCAAAGAAAATGGCAGCACCAGATTCTGCATGGGCGCAGCATGGAGAGATCTCGCTGGTCGGAAACGAGGATTCGAGAAAATCCTAAAAATGGTCCAGGAAGTTCGTGGAATGGGGATGGAGGTCTGCACCACCCTCGGTATGCTATCCCCAGAGCAGGCTAGACAACTCAAGGCAGCGTGCGTTTTCCGTCATTATTCTCTGCGCAGACTCAAATTTAGTGGACGACTCGTGCAGAGGACTTACCGCCTACAATCACAATCTAGACACTTCCCGAGAATTTTATCCAAAGGTGTGCCCCTTCTCGCGTGCGAAGACGCGACAGAGCGTAATCCTTGATTCAGGTCATCACTACCAGATCGTACGACGAACGGTTGGATACTATCGACGCCGTACGCGAGGCCGGCATAAGCGTCTGCTCTGGTGGCATCTTGGGACTCGGCGAGTCCGACCAGGATCGAGTCGGACTCATTCATGAGGTTGCAAAGTAGGTGTTCGTATTCCAGGGAACAACATACTGACCTTCGCAGCATGCCTGAGCATCCAGAATCCTTTCCTGTGAATGCCCTGGTCCCCATCCCAGGGACCCCGTTAGAAAATAACGAGGCAAGTTTGGCTTCTGGAGTGTCATTTGTACATTTGTTAACCTACCACTTCAGCCGGTCTCATACCATACACTTATCCGGACGATAGCTACCACACGTGTCGTTCTCCCAGGGACCATAATCAGACTAGCTGCAGGACGAAATACCCTCAGCGAGTCGGAACAGGCATTGTGCTTCATGGCGGGCGCTAACGCTGTCTTCACTGGCGACTGGATGTTGACGACTCCCTGTGAGTTTCCTTCCATTCATTTTGGGGGCCTCATTGAATTTGAATGAATTAGGTTTGCCTTGGGACGAGGTATTGCATCCATTCTTCCAAATAATTAATGTACTCACTACCTTGGTAAATTTAGGACAAAACTATGATGGGCCGCTGGGGTCTTGAGGGTATGGCAAGTTTCGAGAACGCAAGGGTTGCGGAAAAGGAGGTACCTAGATCGGAAGAATCAAAGCAGCCTGTTAGCTAGAAAACTAGAGGGACAACGAATAGAATAGCACAAGCTTGGGCTTTGCTGGGTTTACATATTGGTCGGATTTTCCCGGCGTTGCGTCCTCACTCCTTTCTCGGTGCCGGCGAAGATCGCCCCACACGAAATGCAGAAACCAATGCAAGACGACGCGAAGTAAGTCTTAAACCGTCCTCAGTCGCGACCCTTACGGTTGCCATCGCAGTCCATGGGTATTGAATGACCACAACGCATGGTACTACCCATCTCAGGGATTCGACCCCGAGACAGAATCGTTGAACATCAGTGTCTCGGGTGGAAACTGGGGGAAAAAGACGATGAAGGGTTGCAGATGGGTTCGGAGGGGAAAAATAGTGGCTTGGGGACCCAACATGGATGAGTGGGAGGTGAGCCATTTCCTTTTGTTCCTGAAGTCTCTTACCTGCGTATAGGCTGAAGATCGAGCGCGACAACGTATACGGAACTTATTGCCTATCGAACGACGCTCGCCTTCACCACCAAGGTTACCGCACCTACGCTCACCATCTCCCCCACTCATTGCGCCATACCCACCGCCAGTAACCCAACATTACAGCTTCACCTCTTTCGTGATGGATAATTCTGTGACGCATTCTTTCCGCTCAAACCTACTTGATGAACTCGAGCATGCGACGAACAGCCTTATCGAGGGTGAAGCCATTTTGAAGCAGGCACTCGGGAGGCTGTGGCAGGTCATCAACGACGATACGGACAAGAGACAATTGGCAGAGGAGGTGATACCAAAACGGGAGGAAGCTGACGGCACGGTCGACGAAGACGATCTGGATGGCAGTCTTACCCGTTCTCCGGACCTCATTCCCAATGCCCATAAACTCTTCTTGTCAGATCCACACGATGGCCCGCTTGTTCTCGATCCTTCCCATTTCGCATCGCCTCAGATGCAGCAAGACACGCTAGAGAAATCATTGGCAACACTACGAGAACTCCAAGACGACGACCGTGAATACGTCGAAAGATTAGAGGAAATACGAGAGGGCTTGGGTGATGTTCGCTTCCAGCGGAACTTAGTTTGGGAGATGATACGAGAAAAAGCCATCAAAGAGATGCAAGATGCGGCTTTCAATGCTTCGTT